>JAPTGZ010000023.1:9735686-9747066 GCA_029814645.1 Fowleria isostigma | reverse complement strand
ACCCAAAAACATTCATTTGAACACGTTTTTTTCTTTGATTGAAAAGGTTTGTTTTGTTTTTTTTGTATTGAAGTGAGTTATTTTTTTGATTGAAAATATTTTTTTTTTTTTAATTGAAGTCATCTTTTTGTATTTGGGTCATATTATGTGTAGGATATTTGTGTCTTTATCATTCAATCCCAAAAAACTTCACTTCAATCAAAAAGAATCATCCGCCCACTGTGGGATGTTTGTGCCAAAATGTTTCAATTAAAAAACACTTTAAAAACTTTTTACTTTAATCAAAGAAAAACTATGTTGAAATGCAATTTTTTTGGTCTCAAATATTTTTGCATTCAAGCTTTTTTTTTTATTGAAAAGTTTTTCTTTGATTTTTCTTTGAAGTGATTTTTTTTTTTGATTGAACAATAACATTTTGATTGAAACGATAAAAACACAAATCTACTTTCATAGAGGAGCTGGCTGACAGTGACCTTATGATTTCAGTTTGGACTCTAATTACTGCTTTATATTATTATTTTTATAACTGGGTTGAAAACGACCCTAACAAAACAAAGGTATTTTATAATTTAGTGAAAAAAAAAAGTTTTTGTATTATTTTTTTTGAAATAGAGATTCCTGACAAAGTCAAAAAGCCTTGGTCTAAAAAAAACAAAACAAAACAAAAAAAACCTAGAATGGGTTGACCCGAACACAAGAGGAAGGATAAAAACCAACATGGCCACTGACAATCAAAATCATCTATTGCTGTACAATATTTACTAACTTCTGATCTATTAATCCTATTAGTACATGTAAATAATTGGTGTAAAATACAGTGAGTGGTCTTTTCTTGGTCATCAGATATGACCCATTAGGACCTTCAGAGGCTCTGTAGTTACCATGGAAACACTGTTATCTTCTACAACATTGACTCACCAGTCAAGCTCATTGTGTTTAAAAATGACAGTTAATTTGGGTTTTTATCAAAAACTACCTGGTACAAAAATTAAATATAGGAAAGTAAATAATTTTCACACAAAAAAGAAAAAAAAAAAAAAGAATACGGAGGATAATACAATTAGATAAATCTTTTAAGGAATGTCAAAAACACAGGAAAATCCATTGGGGGAACTGACATAAAAATCCCACTGGGTCTTTACGGGGTAACCACATCTGGGTGGTTTTTATAGGTAAACTGATGTTTATTTTCACTGCCATTTAACCCAGAAAGACTCAGTGTGACTTTTGTGTCAGTTCCCAAATTATGTGTTGTCTCTATTTAATCTATCTTAAGTGATTTATCACCATTTATCATAAGTATTATCCTCTGTATTTTGCTTTTTTTTCTCCAGTGAAATCAGGTATTTTCCTATATTTAATTTTCTGGTCATGTACTTCAATCATCATGCTGATACTACATTTGAGGATAATTCAAATGGAAATAATGAGAGAAAACTGAAGAAAAAGTGACTTTCAGTAAAATATATCATTACCTGAATATAGATGGGCGGCTGTCACAGTTGGTAGAGCGGGTCATCCAATGATCGAAGGGTCGGTGGTTCGATTCCCGCCTCCAACTGTCCATATGTCAAAGTGTTTGTGAGCAAGACGATGAACCCTAAATTACTCCTGGTAAGACCTGGTAGCACCTTGGATGGCAGCAGCTGCCCACTGGTGTAGGAGTGTGTGCGTGAATGGGTCAATGTGAGGCTTGTATTGTAAAGCGCTTTGGGTGCCATTAATGTATGGAAAAGCACTGTATATGTACCAACCATTTACCATAAACTCAGTGTGTTCATCCACTGTCACTGATCCAACTCCATGGGTTTTACTGGTGAATCAATGTTGTAGAAGATGATGGTGTTTCCATGGTAACTACAGAGCCTCTGGACACCCAAATGGGTCGTGTCTGATGATCATGAGAAGTTGAATAACTGTATTTTACACCAGTTATTTACATGTATTAATAGGATTAGTGGATGAACAAGAATTAAACATATCATCGACATAGTGGATGATTTTGATATATTTGGGTGTTTATGGGTTAATCACTTACACGCCTCATACATATGAACACTATGTTGCTGTAGTCATGGCTGTTCTTCATACCGGCAGAAAAACAAGCCCCGTACGAAATGAGGAAGAACCAAATTAGATTAATGATTTGAACACTGCTCCTCCATTTTCGTGTATTAAGCAGCCATAGAACATGATATAATAATGCTCTGTGAGATTTCCTCAAACAATTACTAATGTACTGTGACTCATTAGTGATAATGGTCTGACTGTGGAAAAAGTCGACACATCGTGTATCACCTTAGAACTGGGGAGTAACTTATTACCTGTAAGAACATAAATTGATTACAGAGTAAATATAATTGTACTCAGTTAAAAACGCACCTTGATCGTAAAGCATTTTTATAGTCCAAAAAAGAATGTGTATGTGCATATGTGTAGGTGTGTATGTGCATTTGTGTGTATGCTCTGTCCCTGTATGTCAAGGGTGTCAAACATATGGCCCGCGAGCCAAAACCAGCTCATGGGATATATATATATATATGTATATATATTCTTGTAATATAGTTTCAAAGAGTGTCAAAATCCTTTTAGTTCGGGGGTCACATATGACATAATTCAATTTCAAATGGGTTGGACCAGTAAAAATACTATCAATACTATCATAATAACCTATAAATAATGACAACATCATTTGTTTTACTGTAAAAAAGTAAAAATACATTCAAATATTTATATTTCCAGCCTATTCCTTCCCCGAAAGAAAAAAAACTGAATGTCCTGAACAAAACTGAACAACCTGAAATGTTTTTATTGCTTTTACTAAATGTTTTGTGGCTTTGTGAACTAGAAGTTGATTTTCTATTTCAATTGCACTGATTTTTCCCTACTAAATGTCATTTTGTTCATGGTTGCTAATGTTATTTACATTTTTTTTAAAGGAGTTTGTAGATGTAAATATTTTCACAATGTAATTTTAACCTTTTTTATTTTAAAACTAGAGAAAAGTTTGGAGATGACATTCTTTATACATTATTTTGTTATTATTTCATTGGTATGGCCCACTTCAGGTCATATTGGGATTTTAGTTGATTTTATCTGTTGTTTTTTAGTGTATATAGTTTCCGTTTCTGTGGTTGTTATTGTATTGTGCACTTTGAGATTTGGTGTCAATTATAAAGTGTGTTACAAATAAAATGTATTATTATTCAGAATATTATGATTATTAATAAGTCATAGAGACCCAGTAGTACTTTTGTGTCAGTTCCCATATGAAATTTTCTCTGCATTTAATCTTTTTTAACCCATAAAGACCCAAACATCTACCATCTACCAAAACCATGGACTGATATAAACTGTTTAATTCCTGTTGATCTACTAATCCTATTAATATGGTCAATAATTGGTGTAAAATGCAGTTTGTCATCTTTTCCTGGTCATCAGATATGACCCATTTGGACATTCAGAGGCTCTATGGTTACCATGGAAACACCATCATCTTCTACAAGATGATTCACCAGTAATACCCATAGAGTTGGATCAATGACGGTGAATTGACACACTTTATGTTCAGAAAATGATAGATTTTATTGGAAAAACTCCCTTTTTCTTCAGTTTTCTTTGTTTTTGATATAATAACTCTCATCTTTAATCTAAGTGCAGGCTGAAAATGGTTTTGTTCAACTGTGCGTATAACACCTGAAAGTGTTCTATCTGCACTCTTTTATTTTACTGTGTTGTAATTGGTTATTATTTACATTTTATTGATTATGTTTTAATTTTAATTGTGTTAATTTGTGTTTTTTTCAATTTTTAATGATGGATTTTACTGAAAAAGTCACTTTTTCTTCAATTTTCTTGTTTTTGATTTAATAACCCTCAACTTTACTTTAGACTTTTGTGAACATCTACATAATTAGTAAATTAGATGTTGGAAAATACCTGATTTTTACTGAAAAAACACAACATACAGACAATAACATTAAAATAAATGGTGATAAACCACTTAATCACAGTTAAACATAGAGAATCATTCATTTGCAAAGTGACACAAATGTCACACTGGGTTCTCATGGGTTAAATATGGCCCGTGAACTAAAATGAGTTTGACTTCCTCCTCTTGTGCTTTTTTTTTTTGAGGATTGATTGCAAAAAGCATCCTAAGTCCTTTGTTTAATCTCCCTGAGCCTCTTCCAAGCCTTGAATTAAATCCAGCTGAATGAAGACCAAACATGGTACCAGTAAATGCACTGCACTAGCACTCCAACATTTACCCTGACGCAGTACGTGAAAGTATTTAAACTAAACTAAAGTGAAGGATGGAGGAACTGAACGCGTCCTTCCCTTCCTCGTATGCAGAGGCTGCTCAGCTCACTGCACTAACAACAACAGTCACATTAAATTACAAAGCAGCACGCGCCGTGTTAACAGATGCCTCTGATAGGTTCTTGTCAAGATTATCCATGCCCCTCTGAGGCTGACTATTTTTTGGGGGTGGGGGTGGTGGTGAAGAGTGAAGTTAACAAATGACAAAACAGGCAGAGCCAATCATGGTTCAGGCCCCCTGATACGGCTGTGCACAGACACGTCCTCCAGCTACAGCCCTATGATGCATCTCCCAGGCTGTTTTCTGTTAACTCGGCTCTTTCAAGGCCATCTATTCTACTGCGCTGCCTGATGTCGCAGCAAAGTCTTCCAAGTCAGAGCCCTTCCCCCACTTACCTATACAATCCGTCTACTGTGTAGTGCAGGTACATGTTTTCTTTCTTATCTCGCAGCCTGGCGGGAAATAGCTGTATACCTTACAAAGTGAAAGTCCTGCCATGTCTCGGAGAAAGACAGAGATGAGCCATCCAATTGTCCCGGGTTCATGGTTCTGTCTTGATTGCATGTGAGAAGACTCAAAGCACATGGTTGAGCAAATCGCAGATGCTGACCAGCCACTTTCTTTTCCACTGTGATTCTTTTTTTATTGCTCATTCACCAACCTCCGGCAATGAAGATTGCACTATACAGCACGGTGGTGTGTATCCCGGTCTATTCAAGGGGCTGTCAGGCCACTTTATCATTCTCATGGTTTGGTCAAGAGTTGACTGGGTAGACTAAATGCATTCCCTTTGACCAGGAAGCAAGACTCCCAGTTAGAGATAAAAACAGAGACGTTTATAGACAGAGAGACTGCGCTTGGCTGAGAAGAAAACCCTTCACTGAAGATGTGTGGTCAGGATGTTTTACCCGCATCAACATCATCCATCATCAGCATTCTACAATGTTCAGCAGCTGTCACAGCGTTCAGCCGTGGCTGCATCTAGGCTGAGAACTTTGGGTTTCACGTCGGTTTATTTCCATGTACTCATCACAGATAAATGCTCAACGTTTAGCAATGATCACCACAGGCCACCCCGATATTGTCTGGACTGAAAAACAGGTTATACTCACGCTGTTCACATACAGGGTGTCCCAAAAAATGTAGACACACTTTGGCAGCTGATAACTCAATTGTCTGTTTTTTGTTTGCAGATTAAACCATTAATCAGTGGTGATGTAGTGGGTATATTATTCATGTACTGTTATATATGTAATAATATAATATATATTCACCTTTGTCATAACCGTCCTAAGGTCACTATGAACTTTATTTACGTAGAACATCCTTCATGTCCTGTCCTAAAGTATAAACTATTCTCTTATTTTGACTCCTCCAGACAAAGCACCTGACCACAAGCTCCTCCTTTGTTTTTATCCTGCTTAAAACTGTGTTCAAACTCTATTTTCTTGGCATATCCTCTTATTAACCACTGTAAACTGCGTCTGTACGACGCCATGTCATTTGACTGAAGCTTCAACAAAATAATACGGAAAAGAAAATACAAGTTTTTTGAGACTTTATTAATTTATGAACGTAGATAATTTTTCCATAACAGTAGTCCTAGACTATTTGACGCTCTAGGCAGGCTTTACCGGCAGTGCCCACAGGAACACCAAACCAAACCCCATTCACATACAATGGGAACAGAATGCTGAGAGCTGAAATTACCCTCACTCTAACTTTGAGTGGAGAGGGTTGAGTTTTATGTTAGAAAATCTATAGATAACTTTTCATAACTCTCACATTTTTGGAGTTTCAGCAACAATTTATACATCAAAATGTTGGAAAAAAACATTTTTTTTTCAGAAACTATTCACATTCTAATTTTAAAATGTGTTGTTTTTGATCTACAGACCTCGAAGTGCACAGAGTACGAATTTTTCTCTCATTCAGTGTTACTCAGACCCAGACCTACATTTTATAACCAGTCTGTCTTTGGTACTACAGGCGGTCCTCGGGTTACACGGTACTCGACCGACGCTGTTTCGACTTTACGACGCCTGAGTCTTGTCCGCTATTTTGTCTCCAGTCACCTTTTTGTCTCCAGTCGCGCCATAATGTAGAGTGTCTGTGTTTGTGCTCCGTAATTTTCTCTGTGTCCTCGCCTTTTTCATCCTCCTTTTTCGCATCATGGCCCCAAAAAAGAAAGCAGGATCTTCTGGCAATGCTGGTCCAGCCAAGAGGAAAGCCATTACGATGGAGACGAAGCTGGATATCAACGAAAGGTCGGAGAAAGGCGAGACGCCGACGAACATTGGTAAAGCCGGGGGAGGGGTATTTAAGGATAAAATTCGACTTACGCGCAAAGGTTATGCCGCCTGCGTAGGAACGGAACTTGTTCGTAACCCGAGGACCGCCTGTATTTCTTAATTTTACATCACACGTAGCCACAAGTCCACCATTTTTAAAATTTTTTTTTTGTCTCATGTATTGGCACATGAATTAATTTATCAAGCCATTTTTATTTTTCTGTATAATATAGCATACGTAAACTAACCTGAATGAGCAAAAGACACAATAGCACAAACACTGCATACACCACGCTGTTGTATAGAAATAAACCTGGAGGTCATTGAAGTCTCGATATACAATACATAATGGAAGCCAGTGAATTCAGGAGCGGCTGGTGACAAGGACATGTGTCAGTTTGCATTTACCTGCCAGCAGAGAACTGTGACAAACGTCAGTCTAGTCTGTAAAATCTGACTGTTCAGACTGATATTGTACTACAAAACCCAAATCAGATCCGTGTCCGATTTACGATCATATACTATATAGAAAGTGTCCAGATCAGAAACGAGTAGATCAAAACCATGATGACTGATGCTGTTCACGCGACAGGAAGAAAAAAAACAAAAACAAAAAAAAAAACAGATCTAAGGTACAAATAAGAAAAGGATAAAATCAGGTTTGGACTGATTTGCTTTGCAGCCTGAACAGAGTCGTAGTGTTTTATCTAAGAGGAAAATATAATGCATCAGGAGACAATGCCCCTGCAGACCTCAGATTACTAGATAGCTCATCCATAACGTTTTATTTCTTTTATGTCTCAGTCTGGTCACAGTGTGCCATAATCTCAGAGGCACTAAAAGGAAGTAAACAGCTTCTTTAAGATGAGGGAGAGCACACTTAAATGTTTTTTTTTTCGTATATTTTCCCTTTCCTATTTTTAAAACCCTTATGCGAAGAATATTTATCAAATGTATTTATTTTCTAAACGTAATATGTGTTGCCGAATACACTAGCTCTAAGACCTTTACTGTAACCAATGGTTTATTCTGTGCTTCCTGCTGTGTGTCTGTCTGAAGTAAAGCGCAGTCACATCAACTTGCGAGGTTAGTCACTCTCACCCTCGCCATGATATCGCAATCAGATCCTTTTGTCTATGTGTCTGCACCTGTAACTCCGAATCTGCAGCACATTTCAGCTTCAAGGTAAGGTCTTTTACGTATCTCCATCCTCCTAGAAGGTCCGAATCAAGTACTTTTTTTGTTTTTTAATGAGATCATAGTTTTTGGTTTTGAACTGAGAGCATATGTTAACCCATAAACACCCAAATAGCCACTGGTGACTTAAATTATCTACTGATGTGAACTGTTAATGCCGGTTCATTCACTAATCCTGTCAATACATGTAGATAATTACTGTAAAATACAGTTTGTCGTCTTTTTGTGGTCATCAGATATGACCCATTTGGCTTTGTAGTTACCGTGGAAACATTGTTATCCTCTACAACACAGGTGTCAAAAATGCGCCAAAGGGTCCAAGGCAGCCCACGGAATGAATTTATTAAATGCAAAAATGATTAACGAATTTTAGTTCAGGAGCCAAATACAGACCTATGTGATCTCAAGTAAATTAATAACATAATAATAATAATGACATCTACAAACTTTCTTCTTGGTCTAATGTGAAAAAATAACATACACTAGGAAAATATTCACATTTACCAGCAATCCTTTAACAGTAAAATGTGAAAAACCGGAAATGAATAAAGAAAATTATGTGCAATTTTAACAATATCCTGCCTTGTGTGTAATACACATGTACACTACCAGTCAAAAGTTTGGAAACACCTGTTTTTTTTACATTGTAGATTCTCACTGAAGGCATCAAAACTATGAATGAACACATATGGAATTATGCAGTTAAAAAAAAGTGTGACATAAGTCAAAACATGTTTTATATTTTAGATTCTTCAAAATAGCCATCCTTTGTTTTGATTATTGCTTTGCACATTCTTGTGTTCTCTGGAGGAGCTTCATGAGGTAGTCACCTCAAATGTTTTCCACCTGTCTTGAAGGAGTTCCCAGTGATGCTGAGCCCTTGTTGTCCATCTGTGGTCCATCTCATGTCATTGAAATCAGACGGTGTTTCCAAACTTTGGACTGGTAGTATATGCATGATAAGCTGAAGCATAATATTGTTAAAATTGCACTTATTTTTCTTACAAAACTTCTTTTTTTTTTTAGGTAATCCACATCTTTTTTTTGTGTAAGGATAGTTGGTAAATCTTAATATTTGTTTTAACCCTTTCATGCATGAATTATGAGAACCTTGGTCTAGATTTTTTGAGCATTTTTATTCCTCCTTAGGCATAAAACAAACAAAACAAAATGCAATCAAGTTTTTTTTTCATAGTTACAAAAATGTCCTCTCAGCAACATCATTCATTTCAATTCTTGAAGCAAAGAAACATGTTTTTAAAACCCAATTTCAGAAAGTGATATGAAAACACTGAGGTAAATCCATTTTAAATGCTGCTAATCTGATGTTTTCTCACATTTTAACATATTCTAATACTAGTATTACTCATTTCATGGATATAATATGCAAAAAAAAACAAAAACAAAACTGTTAATTACTGTCTAACAATGAACAACTGATCCACCCTAAAACATGTGACTGCAGATCAGGTTTATCAAGAGCAGCAAAGTTAATGTAATGTATGGATGTGAGTGTATGGGATGATGATTAGTGTCCACTGTGTTGGCTGATATTGAACTAAAACAACAAAATCCATGAATATTCAAGAGAATAACTGGAGAATAACTGTCCACTGTGGTAATCACTATGCATTAAAGGGTTAATGCACTAAAACAAGGACAAAAAGTTGTCATTTACAGGGTATCATGCTATTATTTTAGGGTTCCAGCCCATTTGACATCAAATTGGGCTGAAAGTGTCCCCTGAACTAAAATGAATTTGACACCCCTGCTCTACAACATTAATTCACCAGTAAAACCCATGGAATTAGATAAATGACAGTGGATAAACACACCAAGTTTATGTTCAGTTAATGATATATTTTGTTAAAAAAGTGATTTTTCTTCATTTTTTCTTTTTCTGTTATTAACATCTACATGACCAGTTTATTAAATATAGGAAAATCCCAATTTTCACTGAAAAAATGTAAAATGCAGATGACAATATTATAATATATAGTGATAAATCACTTTAGAAAAACTAAATAGAGAGAAAAAATTATTTGGGAATTGCCACAAAAGTAGCACTGGGTCTTATAGGTTAATTTCATTTCTAAATATGCCATGTTTGATGCATATTCCTGAAATGAGCTCAAATGTCAGTTAGCTGTTGCTGCAGAATAAACTATTATTAGAACTATTCTGCAAATAATTAGTCTAAAATATATATATATTTTTATCTTTTCATGGTCATCAGTTATGACCCATTTGGGTGTTCAGGCATGCCATAGTTACCATGGAAACACCATCATCCTCTACAACATTGATTGACCAGTAAAACCCATGGAGTTGGATCAATGACAGTGGATGACACACTGCGTTTATGTTCAATTAATGATAGAGTTTGTTGAAAAGTCACTATTTCTTCATTTTTCTCTGTTTTTAATATAAAAATCCTCAATTTTAATCTGAGTCCAGGCTGAAAACGCTGCTGTTCAACTGTACATACAACACCTGAAAATGTTCTATCTGCACTTTTCTGTTCTACTATATTTTAACTGGTTATTATTTATGTTTTATTGATTATGTTTTCATTATAATTGTGCTTAACTTGTCTCTTTTCTATTCTTGTAAAGCACTGTGAATTACCCTGTGTATAAATTGTGATATATAAATAAATCTGCCTTGCCTGAATTTTTATGATCATCCACATGATCAGTAAATTAAATACAGGAAAATACCTGATGTTCACTGAAATAAGCAAAATACATAGGATAATGTCATTTTAATTGTGATAAATTATTTAAGAAAAGTTAAATATAGTGACAATGGTAAATAGTCAGTACTTATATAATGCTTTTCCACACTTTCATGGTACCCACAGCACATCCACACACACACACTTATACACCAGTGGGCGGCTGAGAAAAGATATTTTGGAACTGCCACAAAAGTAATGGGTTAAAATGACACAATTTGATTCTTTAGTGTGTATTTCAATACATATGTAAATCCTAAAGTAATGCTATACAGCAGCTGAAAATAAGAAAATATTGCAAAGAATACATATTAATGGTTCATTTCATTTTTTTTCATCTTAATTTTATTTTTTAAGCATGTGCAGTCCATGTACAATACTTATATGTATTTCATCATATGTACACAGATATACATAAAGAATTTGCTGTAAACACTATATGCATAGAGAATTTTACACAAACAATATGCGTAGAAAAATACATAGAGAGACTTCAACATGGAGACATTGGTTGTAAAAATAATGTGTACACAATATACATAATTCATGAATATCATTTCACTATTAAAATACAACCCTAGTAGCCTGAAAAGGAGTGAGAAGAAGTAGAAATTATTTACTCCCACTCCCAGTTTCACTACTTAAACATGCATGGTTGCAACTGTGTCAAAGAAATTGGCTGCAAACATGCATTAGAACACCAAAACTAACTCAAAACACAACATAAGGACACAAATGAACCCATTCAAGACAAATTAACCCATAAGGACCCAGTGTGACATATGTGTCACTTTCCAAATAAATGTTTCTCTATATTTAACCATTCTTAAG
>JAPTGZ010000023.1:9699975-9710846 GCA_029814645.1 Fowleria isostigma | reverse complement strand
AATCTCGGATGGTTGTAACTGGCAAGACGAATTTCGTTGCTCTGAAATATGTGCAATGACAAATAAAGTCAATTCAAAAAATGAAGACTTAGTGCCAAAATGAAAAGCAACTTTTGTTATCTAGAATTATTTAATCTACTTCACAATTTCACGCTGCAGATGTACCTGATTGTCCTGAGGCAAAGTCCTTATTTATGGCAGCAGCCACGCATAATGGATATCTGGGAGAGAATTGTACAGAATTCATTAATGACTTGTGGATCCAGAATTTCTGAATGACCTGCGCAATGTTTTATGAACAGTTACGTTGTTGAACCTCTTATGGGACTGGACTTGTCATGCCCCTGCCTAGTAAAACATGTGCAAACTGTGTTTCCATTATAATTTTGCACAGTACGTCTACATCGAATTCTTTTAAAAACTGCCTCATGAGAATGTAACAACTTTTTGGCAATCTTTGACAGTTCTTGCAACATTTCTGTGTTTCCATACGACATTTCTACTGTGCAATTTACATTTCTGAGGATAATGGAACCCCAGCTAGTGTCTTCAGCATTAGCTGTCCAGCATTTCAAACCCTTTAAACCATTTGCCATAATTATATTAAGCGACAAAAAATTAAACACATCTTATATTAACGTTACAAGATCACCATAATCTTTAAATTTAGAATAACATTAAAAAAAACACTAACAAACAAAAATAGCACTAATTTTAATTAAATACTCATTATTGATTTTCCTAAAACCACAGGGAGTCACCACAGATGGATGAGAGAGTCACATGCAGCTCTGGTGCCTTGGGTTACTGACCCCTGATCTAGATACTGTATTTTTCGAACTATAAGTCGCATTTTTTTTCATAGTTTGGCTGGCCTGCTACTTATACTCCAGTGCGATTTATATATGTTAAAATATATAATTTCACATGTTCCTAAAGGCAATGTTAGGACAATTAGGAATCTGTGGTGTTTTTCTGGGACAAAGACTACGCTTCCCATAAGCACTAGTGACAACTGTCGTAAGATCTGTCATAATCACCTCAGGGACCACGTCAAGAGGATTTGGGCGTAACTCTAGCCAGGACGTACATTAGTATTGGAGCTAATGAATCAACAGAAGATCTTCTTTACAGCTCTGCGTTTCTTTTTTCAAGATAATAACTTGCAGGATGCAAAGCGATGAGGTCATGTATGTGAATGAGTAAATGTTGAGAACACCGAAGTACACAGTGGTGTAGTCGGGCTTATTGCTAATGTTAGCTGATGGAGCTAGGCTGGGGAATGCTCTTCTAAGCTGATGGGACTCCGACTGTTGTGTGCAGGTCAGTGGGTGACAGCTGGACCAGCAGGTCCACACTGTGTTGGAGGATATATTTTCTGTGGGACAAACAAGCGACGTCCGGATGGTTGTGCAGCAGAGGAGAAGTAACGGTGAAGCTAGGGGAGCTCTAGCAGCTGTGTACCGAAGAACCGATCAGGACCGGGACCATGAGGAGATAAAGCAGCCTGGCTCTCACACACACATACAAGTACCCAGTACACTGCAGGCTTAAAAACCAGTAAAACACTATAAAATTTGCTGGTGAGCAGCAGTAGAAAGCCGAACCAGCATCCACTTTAGCAGAGGCATTACCATTAGTGCTAGCTGCTTCAGGTGCATTCACAGTGAAGCATTATGATGTTATAATGGTTTTATTCCTGAAAGATAGTTGAGTATCCGGGCCCTGACATCAACATTCAACTCTGAACAGAGACATTTCAGTCTCGCCTTTACATAGCCCTTAGTTTGTGACTGAAATGATGCTAAAAATAAAACAGATTGCCAATGTCAAAGAGCTAGCTGTGTGGCTAATGCAATAACGTTTACTAAATGTTTGACTGATACAACAGACAATACAGTCAAATCCCCTGTTCCAGTTCATATAAATAAAGAACACACTTCTTCTGTACCTGTAGATGAAGAGGGATAACTCCACGTTTTCATTTCTTTAACTCCTTTGTTCTCTCCGTTGGTTCAATCAGTGCCGATGTTTATCGGTGTTTTAGTCTGTCCTCTGTCACTCTCCCATTTATCTTTCTTGTCCTTCTTTCCCCCCAAAAAATGCAGCTTATACTCCAGTGAGACTTATATATGTTTTTTCTTCTTCACGATCCATGTTTTTGACGGGTGCGACTTGTACTCCGGAGCAACTTATAGTCCGAAAAATACAATACTTGGTAAAAAATAGAAGAAAATAAAATACCTGTTCATGAAAGCGCTGAGGGTATGTAATTAGCTGCACTGAGCAAATATTCCTGTGGATGTCTGTCTGGCTTTTGCCTGAATCATGAGGTGGAAAGCATGACTCACATTTCTAACAAGTGTGCATCTCTGGGCACCAGATCTGTAACAGACTGCGGCTGGGCTCGCTGTAAGGCAGAAGCAGCTGTGTTTTATAATGCAGTTTGCATTCTCTGTTCCCCATTAAATCCATTCCTCGGGACAGACTTCAACTTGTGACCCCTCTATTAGCCCTTGTGCACCCGGACTGGTGATTAGAGGAACATTAGGAAATTAAAGGCAAATTGCATTACCAGAGAAACAGATGGAGGTGCTGCTGAGGACCCAACACGCAGGACAAGGAACCTGCTGATGCTCCGAGTTTACACCCTTTCATTGGCCGATGTATGATGCTAAATGTCACCCCCAGGTAGCAATTTTTCAGGTGGCACATTCTGATAAAAGACAGGGTCGAGTGGTTGTGCCAGAATGTTTAAATCCTGAATTTCTAAAGGGTGCTTGTAAAAGCTGTAATGTTATTTCCGCCCTGAAACCACTCAAGCATATTAATCAGATGCGAATAACTTCACAACATGCTGCAACTGTGTTTGCAACCGTCAGCAGGGTTCTGGGGAAGTTTCTGGGAAGCACACGCTTATAAATAAAATGTCAGTTAAACCAAAGAATATTACCTACAGTTGTTATAGTTCTATCAACTCACCCCTCTACCATGTACTCGTAATTATATCAGACACTCTCATTATGAGAAATGTACGTTGAGGAGATTTGTTCTGTATGCGATCTGAGCAGACAGGACGGCCTCTCCAATGATTAATCTCCGTTAGTCTTGTGTCCTTCCACACCTTGACCCACTATGCATGCTTCATACAGAAGGCAAACTATAAATTGCTACATCTAATATACATAAACATATAAAGGTGCAATTGTTGATCCTAAATACTGTCTCTTTTGTGGTAATGCCCTGTAATGTGTCCTCAATGTCCTTAAGCGTGATAGTGTATAGTCCATAAAAATGTCCAATGGCATCAAAAGGACTATTAAAGACATAGACTATAGTGTCTCATTTACTTTGTCTTAAATCTTAATATTCAAAGTGCATTTTAACCTCTGTCATAAATTAAGGAATAAAAACGCTTACAAGTTTAGCCTACATAATTTATTCATAATTTTCTGTCACAATTGTCCATTCTCTTTCTAGGATGCCTTATGACATACATTAATATTTTAGATGTTTCCTCACACTGGATAGGGCTCAGTGCTCGTCTTCATCTTCATCTTGACATGAGCATACTATGAAAGGTGACCTTTGTGCTTTGAAAGTAAGGGCCTGTTTAACATACACTTACTAGTAATGATGTGGTTTAAACATGATTTAACATGGGTGTACATATGACAGGGTTTATTTCACTCATATATATGGGTGGGTTCTCTGTAAACTGGTCCTAAAATCAGGACAGAGGGGTAAAAATTCAGACCAGATGTTGACTAATGTAATGAAGTAAGTTTGGAAGCACTTTGGGTCAATGTTAAAAATAAACATTTACTTAGATTAAAGAGAAACTATTTTTCAGATATTATATATTTGTATTATATTTATACAAAAATCCACATGTAACACAGTGAAAAAGGACACAAAAATTACGTGCTATTTTTTAAAAATATCTTTTTATTCTCTCAGGTACATTTTGGGAATTAAACTAATTACACAAGGCAGAATGTTTCACAAAAACAGTCATTCAAGATTTATTTGTGTTTAAATGGGCAGGTTCTGAATGTAACGCAAATGGACACAATGGGTTACACACAAAACCTGGAACAAGACTGAGATTCATGAAAAACACTTGGAATTGTCAAAATTAACACAGTGTCTTTATTTATAGTGGAATATAGGACTATTTCAAGCCATGTTTTTAAGATAGAATGCAGTGTCATCTAGGTAGCTTTTTCTATCCCAATTTTGGTCTTAATTTGGCCCCCATTAAAAATTTATTTATTTTGGGATGGGGCAGAGCAAGACGACAACTTGTTTTGCATTTATGTGAGGTCATCATTAGGTAGATCCTGGGGGTAAATATATCTACACAGGAAATTTGCCTGAGTAAAATTTACTCAAATTGAAGAACATTTTACTCTACTCAGATAACATTTGGCCCCGCTCTAAAAAGAGAAAAAGTTCCTCTTTGAGTAGAGCTTTCCAAACTCAGTACAGAGCCAAATTTTCTCCTTTTGAAGGGAAATCTTGACTCTGAAAAAAATGACAGCAATTTTTCCTGTGTACATGTCTCTTTCATTACTGGGTCGAAAAAGCTGGTAAAGTGCTAGATACCAACATAAATCTAGTCTCATAGAAGCACCCATATACTTCTACAGTTCTTCGTGCAGCTACTATACTCTGTGTAATTAGCCTAAATGTGCTGCTGGCTGAGTGGTTCAGCCCAACACCCTGACCTTGAATGTCTGCACGATAAAGGAAAAGGTGCTGAACTTTATCAAACAGTAGGATGCAATGGAGAACCTGTGGAGAGGGTCTCCATCTTCAGGTACTTCATTTTCACTGTTGAGGACATCGCCTGGATTCTTCACACCCGGTGCACCTTCAAAAATTCCAGACAAAGACCCAACGCTGCCAGAGTTCAAGGTGTCATCCTCATCCTTGAAAAACCTCCATCATGTAGAGTGTCCTAACAGGCGCCGTCACCGACTGGTATGGAAATTCCTCTGTCTCTGACTGTGGCACCATGCTGAGTGTGGGAGGCTCAGCTGGATGCGGCATCACAATACCTCTTTCCACCCTGTAAGACCCTGACACCAGGATGCTGAGACTGGAGCCCAGGATATCAGACACTTCACACCCAACAATGGACTTTTAAGACGGCTAAGGTCAGGCAGATGCTTCTGTTGTCACACAGCCAAAACCAAAAGAATGAAGAGGAATTTGTACCCTGCAGCCATTCAGGTCCTTAAAATACACTGTCCATGTGTCCATGTATCAAATATATATATATATATATACATATATATGTGTGCATGTGGCAATAAAATCCTTGAGTCCAGGAATCCTTGCTCTTCAAAACTGTGGTACAATATTTTGCTTCGTTTCCCTCTCACAGTGACAGGATCGAGTATTTTATGCCATACAGTTCTGCTTTTACATTTCACACAAACTAATAAATATGTATTTTTTGTTGTCTCTCTTGGCCGGTGCTCAGTGCCTGGAGATATGGGAGTTGTGCTGGTGTGTTGACAGTGTGACAGGTTTAGTGCTGGAGGATTGTCAGATGTCGCTCTTGCCAAATACTGTCCTCAGTATCTACTCACAGATTTCCCCTGAGCCCACATGTCTTCACAAAACAAGCCCACATAAGAGCACAGAAGAGGTGACATTTGTAAACAAATACCAAGAATTTAATGTAATTATTGCGCTTTGTATGTGTGTAACGTATCCATATTTGTAGAATGTAAGCTGTCAGCATTTCAGTCTCTTGGACGTCAAAGGTCAAACTAGTGCAAATATTTTTGTACCTGTTTCTGTATTTAGTTTTTGTGTTTATTTGGTGGCTTCTTGCCAGTGCACACAGGATCTGGCAATATTGTTACAGATATGGCAGCAATAAATTGTGCTCTCTAACAGACTTCCATTGTAGTTGCTTGTGCACTGCGGCGGTGTGGACAGTCGGCTTCAAATATCAGCGAGCATAAAAGCTCATATTTGAAAAACAAAGCAGATGTTCCTGCTGTGTGAGCATGCTTTAGTGATTTCAGCACATCTAGAAGGATCTAGGTGTACATGAATCCAAGCATAATAAGATACTGCACAAAAGAGGACATTATTCATTTATTCAAGTGTATGTTCCATATCTATCTGAACATTGTCTGTGACAATAGTGGGGGACTTGTATCTCATTTCCATAAAACTGAGGGAAGGAAATGGAAAAACACAAGCGAGGAAAGGAGCTGTATTAAAACAGAAGAGAAGTTGGGTTTTACAGACGTGATTACAATTAGAGAGACATGGCTTTCGTACACCTACTGTATATTTAACCTCATTCCTGCAGCTCCCGGAGTGCACTGAAAAATACATTAAATCCACATCTGCTGCAGTAATCCACTAGGGAACAAATAAAAGAATGTCAGGTTTAAGAGAAGCTGCCAGAATTCGAGCTTGGCTTATTTTACAGTACTGAGCATGTTTCTGGTGTTCGACTGAGAAAGACTGTCTCCCACAGCCACGGGCGATGCTCATAACTTGTGTGGTGCAGTAAAAGTTGCAGTCAATCCATAATGCAGCAGCTGCGGAAGGTACAGAGAAAGACTCCCAACTTCAACTTCAAACGTGGTAGTTACCTCCTGCAAAAGCTCCCATTACTGGACTTTCAGCGGAGAGTAACATTGTCATTTTGTCACACTCCGTATCTTAGTAAATAATCACTCTTCTTTGATGCAAGCGGAGAAGAGAACTGAAGCAAGACATATTTTGAAAGCAGCAATTTATATCCGTCTTTTGAACTGTGAAAGGCACACTGAGACGTTGTGTTTTGTAGCCTTTGTTTTCTCCGTTCTGTCCCATCGAAGTCATCAGCTTTTTTTTTTTTTTTTTTTCTTTATAATCTCTGGTGCGCCTCGAAGGAAAGGCTTTGATAATGATGTTTGACCCAGTATGTGGGTTTCCAGCGGCCAAGTTCTCATAGATAATTCTTCCCCTTTTTTTTTCTTTTTTTTTTTTTTTCCTCTGTTCATGATTAGGTAGCTGGCACGTGGCAACTCAAATAGTGCCCAGAAATTTGATTGTGTTAACAGGATTGGGGTGAGGTCGAGGACTGCAAAGACCCATGGTAATCACCACACAGGGATAAGTGATGGCTTCAAAGTAAATCAAACTGGAAAGACCCCTTCTCTCCTTAACATGTCCCTGCAGTGATTTGAAGCCATTTTATGGGGTTTTAAGACACATCACAGGAGGCTGTTTACTGCTCCCTCTCCTCTCCCTCTCTCTCTTTCTCTTACTCCATCTCCTATTTTTTCCCCCCTGTTTATGTATGTGTATGTGTACACCCTTGCCAGGTTGATCTCGGTCAGGCGTTTTGGTACTTAGGCATTCATATTTTCAGCATTTTTCCAGCACATATTCTCAGCGCATAGGGCCATTGTATTAAAGCATTAAGTCTCTATCTGTCCCGGAGAACCATCTAATAGCCAATTTCATGCAAGAATGATGAAGACAAAAGTGGAGGGTTATTAGTGGAAAGGAGAATAGTTTGGTGTCACACCTCAGGGATCTTTGATAAGAAGTGAACAGGGATAACTATGGGCAGTGGCAGAGCTGTGAGGCAGTGGCAGGGACTCCTTGTAACTTTGTGATAAAGTAAACAAACCCACAATAAAGCGGAGACATGTCTCTCCGATTAATACTCGTGCGCGCACTCCAAAAGAAGAAGAAAAAAAAAAAAGGATTGACAGTCTTATTTGTGTCGGAGCTTATTCACGCACCGCTATGGACTGGGCTGACATTTCAAATGTTTACATCAAAGCATAAAGCACTGTGGCTGCGTGGATGACTGGTACACCCATTAGCCTCTTTACATATGTCAACACTCCCAGAAAGAGCAAACCCAACAAAGAAATACACTGTTGAAGGTGCTCGTAAACAAGGCTTTTCCTCAAAGTAGACAAATGGGAAAAAAAATAAGAAAAATGAGGAGTTACAAAAAAGACTCACTTAATAGAATTTTCTACATTTTTCAACTTGAGGCACAATTTGCTAACGAATAAGTGTAAAACCTCTTAAACTGCTGTGCTCTCTGTGCTGTCATGGAAATGTGACATACACATGAAATGCATCCATGTTTAACAAAACCAATTTTCCATTGACAACATTGGCGCCTGCTGGTGTATGTCTGTCTGGCTTGTGAAATTTGAGAGAGAGGTACGTCACAGTTAGGGATGGGAATTGATATGAATTTAAGGATTCTGATTCTTTATTGATTATCTTATTGATTCTCATTGGGTGAGGGAATAAGAGTACAAACAGGTTTGTTTGCATTACCTGTTTTTTATATTTTCATTTCTGCACAGAAAATATAACATATACAGTATGCACAAATAATAACAGATGCCACCTGGTCTGGTTTGGGTTCTGTGCCAGTAAAATATTTGTTAAGTACTTGTTGGAGCTGTGGTATATCAGAGCTTACAGTGGATTTGACTGATATATTGATACACAGTGTGTCATACCTACTGTTCCTGATCCTATTTCCTATCAATGACATTGGAGCACCATGGTACCAGTGGAGCGAAGTTGTGGATCAGTACCGGAGATGCAGATCCAGTGGCATGGAGCTGTGGACCGGTGCTGAGTGGACAAATATTTTTGTCATATTGTTTGATTTCCTCCTTTGAACAAATGGACTTGGTGTCGTCTACACCTGTAATACAGACTTCAGAGTGTTTCTGCCTGGACGCCATGACAGCTACGTTCTGAACCACAACAATGCAGCATACATGAGACGTCATCGCGCATGGGCAACGAGAGCAGAATTGATAAGCAAAATCATTAAGCACGCAGACAAATGATTCCAAGGAATGGAGCTACTGGGAACCAGTTCTCATAAAGAACCGGTTCTTGATTCCCATCCCTAACCATGGCGGCTCCAATGTATTTGATACACCCGATCATGGATGGTACTGGTGGTGCAGACCTGGTGGCGCTGAGCTGAACATTTGTGGTGTTGTCTACACCTGAAATACCAACAGACTTTGGAGCGTTTCTGCCTGGATGCCTTGACAGCTACGTTCTGAACCAAAACAAAACGTGTGTGACGCCATCACGCATATGCAATGAGAGCAGAATCAATAAGCAGAATCATTAAATACGCAGGTAAACGATTCCAAAGAATTGAGCTACTGGGAACCGGTTCTTAAAAGGAATCGGTTCTTGATAACTATCCCTAATCGCAATACTTGCAGAGAGCTCTCTCCTCCACTTTCCCCCCTCTGTTCTTACATATTATTACATCTGTTTTATTCATCATTACCCCCCCCCCCCCTTTTCCCTAATTGGTAAAGTGTTTTAAGTTTTACTTTCACTTTTACATTCCTATGGCCTGCCTGTAGTCGTTGTGAGGTACAGTATGACATATGCACCAACCCAGCCTCTGTATACAATCGTTGCTGGGGAAACTGGGGGAAACAAATCAAGCAACCAATAACTGGTTGCTTTGAAATAGATCCCTTTCCACTCTAGTCAGTGGTGTGAGTAAATAACAGCGGTGGTCTTGACTGATCTAGGCTTTAAATCTTGAGCCCACATGATCTGAGACAAAGACAAGACCGAATAAAAATGTACTTAAGACCAAGATGTTAAGAAAGTGGTACTGAGACCAAGATTGATCTGGAGTACTATAACAATGGTACTAAGCATTAACATTAGCACTAGCATGTAGCACACAGTAGAAGTGAGCTGCCATTGAAAGCACTCAAACCAATTCTAGATCTTCAGCATTTACTGACCTGTATATGGGACTGTTTCCAAACACTTTTTTATAAATACATAAAACTCTGGAAAAGCCTAACTTCAGATGTAAATTGCTGGCAAGCACAATGGAAATCTCTTAATATATTTGCTTATTATCATAGCAATAAAGAGTTTTTTACAGGTCAAGGTGTTGGTAGTAGTCGAGTCGAGTTTGTAACTGTTACATTACACCTGAAAACTCTGTGAAATACCTTAAATATCTCTGACAAGGAATTACAAGTGTCATAGATTTTTACCACTCAGTGACTCGTAACTATAGTTTAAAGGATGTGACATAAATGGAGTGTTAGTCTGATTGTTTCCTCCCATAGCCTCATCATAAAAATCCATAGACACAGAAAAACTCTCTTACTGCCATTATTCTACCTTTCCTCCATGTTATTGATTCATGTAACAACTCTTTCACAAACTGAAGAGAATTTCAAAGTGAACACAGCACCAATGTCATGTGTAAAAAGCCATCAAGTCAACACTGTGAGAAGACTATTTGACATGTGATTGTTTGAATAGCATTTGTTTAAGAATAAGTCTATCCTCAGCCTTTTGATCCACATGAACACTTGATCCATATTAGCATGATCACTGGAAGGAAGAGTGGAAATAGGAATCCATTCGCTGATCATGAAATGTCATCCATCTATCATCCATAAATCAATCAATCAATTACTCTATTTACCCATCCATGCATCCATCAATCTGTCCATCATCCATCCATCCATCCATCCATCCATCCATCCATCCATCCATCCATCCATCCATCCATCATCTATTCATCATCTGTCCATCTATTCATCCGTCTGTCCATCCTTCCATCATGAATCCATCCAGCTATCTATCCATCCATAAATCCATCCGTCTGTCCTTCCATCCATCCATTATCCAGTCATCTATCCATCTGTCTGTCTATCTATTATCTATCTGTCCATTCTTTTATCAATCTGTCCATCCATCCATCCATCCATCCATCCATCCATCCGTCCATCCCTCTGTCCGTCCCTCCCTCCTTCCATCCATCCATCCATCCATCCATCCATCCATCCATCCATCCATCCATCCAT
>JAPTGZ010000023.1:9358424-9369206 GCA_029814645.1 Fowleria isostigma | reverse complement strand
AAAACAGACAGAAAAGAAAACATGGAATGTCTAAAAGCACTGTATTTGTCAGTACAATGCCATAGATATTGATGTAAAAATTTGTGCAATTTTGGTTATCAAAAAAAAACATGAAAATGGATAGATATCAGCTCTGAATTTAAACTCAGATGAGCTAGTTTTGTTGTTATCATTTTATTTATGTACCTTTAGTTGTACCAGGCATGAGAATAAACAAGAAATTGAAGAAAACATCGGGTGGTCTAAGAATTTTTTCCAGGACTGTATGTATTGATAGAATAAATGGCTCAACAGGTATTAAACAGTTCAGATCAGTAGATGGTTTTGGTCGCTGGTGTATGATTGGGTTTTTATGGGTTAATGGAGAGGAGCGCAGCCACCACACAGTCAGTATCGAATTAAATGTAAAGCACATAAAGGCATTACTATCTTTAATGAGAGCGAGAGAAAACGAGCAGTACAAAAAAGTGTAATTTAATCTATGTGAATGCCCTCAATCCTCAGCACACTAGACTCCATTTATAAATACTCGGTCTGAATAATGAATTATGAAATACACTTTGCAGAACTTTTTGCATGATGGTTGACACAGGGGACTGAGGATGTCCGCAGCGATCATCACTCGTGAAGTGTTTATCCAAGACAACCTGCTGCACTAATGCAGAGCATGCTAAACGCGGCTATTTTAGACGGTAATGTAAAATCGAGTTAAAGAGGGGTGGATCTCGACATAGGCAGGGGAGCGCATGTCTCATCTGGGGGTGGAGTGTGCGTTCACAGACCATGTAATAGAAGATGTGAAGAAGATATTTGAATGCCAGACCAGGGATTTGTCCATCTAGCTGTCAACATCTGATCTCATTTCCCTCAGAGCTGAAGACATTGCATCATTCATCTGTCTTCATAACTGTCGGCTTGCCTGTCTGTGTGCTTGGCATATGGTAGTAAAGAGCACCACCCTCTTGCCTTCCCATCGAAGGAGACATCATTAAGTGACTCTCCCTTTCACTCCATTCACACCTCACATTTTCCCGTGCTCATGTAAGCGTATATCAGCTAATAATACAAACCCACTTTGCTCTTAAGTCTGGTAGAGTGGGGGTTTTTATATAATGGCAGCTTTGTGTCGTTGACATGGAAGTGCTGGGGTCACCTTTGAATTCTCTCTTCCATAATTTGTCCTGTTGCTGGATAACACTTAATGGTGTTGATTTAAAGCTTTTACTCCACCAGCTGGGAGGCTGTGGATCTCCGGTGACCACTTTTCACTACTTAAAGTCTTATTTGTGATGTGGGAATCGCCACTGGAGACCGTAGCTTTTGTCTTGATTTATGTAGCTTTTGAGCCACAGTCGGTTTTGGTACGAACACTTAAAGACCCAAACAGTCGACGGCCACCACAACCATCGACTCATCTAAAGTGTCTAATACTAGTTGATCCACTAATCCTTTCAATATGTGTAAATAATTAGTGTAAAATGCAATTATTCATCTTTTCGTGGTCATCAGATATGCCCCATTTGGATGTTCAGAGGCTCCGTAGTTACCATGGAAACACTGTCATCTTCTACAACATTGATTCACCAGTAAAACCCATAGAGTTGGATCAATGACAGTGGATGGACACACTTTTTCTTTGGTTTTCTCTGTTTCTCATGTAATAACCCTCAACTTTAATTTGAGTTTTTAAATATCTACCATATTTTTTGGACTATCAGTCACACCTGTCAAAAAATGTGTTATGAAGAAGAAAAAACATATATAAGTTGCAGGACCAGCCAAACTATAAAAAAAAGTGCAACTTATAGTCTGAAAAATACAGTACTTGATCAGTGAGTTAATCCATAAAGACCCAGTGTTACTTTTGTGTCACTTCCAAAATTAATTTTCTCTCTTTTTAACCTTTCATGATTTGTTACCATTCATCATAGTGTAATGTATTCATAATGTAATATAATGTAATGTAATGTCCTGTGTATTTTGCATTTTGACTGTAAATAATATATTTTGGTAAATAATTGGAGCGTATTTAGTGGTTTTTCCATACTTTCATGGTGCTCAAAGCAATTTACAAAGCCTCACATTCACCCACTCACACAAACACTCATACATTAGGCCTCAGTGTCTTCCTCAAGCACACATCCACATGTAGTCGGAAGCAGGATTCGAATCGCCGACCCTTCGGTCATTGGACAACCCACTCTACCAACCCAGATGCATATTTTCCTGTGTTTAATTTAGATGTTCAAAAAAACAAAACAATAAATTCAAATGCTATTATACTAAAATAGAGACAACTGCAGAAAAGGTGACTTTTTAAAGGAAAATATATTATTAACTGAATATAAAAACAGTTGTTTCCAACTGTCATTTATCAAACTACTTGTTCAGTTTGGGGTTTATTTCGTTTGTATTAGTTACAGTTTTGTTGATGATTTATTCATTTTTGTTCATTTAATTGATCATTATGACTGTTTTATTTCAATTTGTTGCATATTTTATACTTTTTTTTATTTCATATTTGTCAAATTTCAGCTTATTTTTGTCCCATTATTCATCATTTTCTACATCTTGTATTCATTCAAGGTTACTTATAACCTAAACCAAGTGACTATATCCACTGCTATTTATCACATTCCATGGGTTTTACTGGTGAATCAATGTTGTAGAAGATCTCGGTGTTTCCACATTCACTACATAGCCTCTGAATGACCAAATGGGTCATATCTGAAGTCTATGAAAAATAATAAACCGCATTTTATCTCAATTATTTACATAGATTAATAGAATTAGTGAATTAATAGGTATTAAACATTTTAAATCAGTAGATGTTTTGGTCAGTGGTGGATGTTTGGGTCTTTATGAGTTAAATATAGTAAAATACCTGATTTTTCCTATAAAAACACAAAATACAGAGGATAATATTATAATGAATAAAGGTAAATCACTTAAGAAAAGTTAAATATAGAAGAAAAATAAGTGGTACTGGGTCTTTATGTGTTTAAAATGAAAAATTATAGAAATATTGGTGCAAAAGTAGAACTTACCTATTTATGCAATATGTGTAAAATTAATTATACAGTTCAAAATAATAAATCAGCGTCTTCTTCATTAATGTCACATGGAGATTTACGCCAGTATATCCAAAGTGAGCAGTCCTGGACACTATTGAAATGTCAGAGTAAAGATCACTCCATCCTTGGAGAGCATTAAAGAGGCGTCCTCCTGCTATTGTAAACAATGTGACCTTGTTCCTCGAAAGGGCAAGGTACATAAAAGACTCCTGGGGCCAGTTATTCCTAGAGTGGCAAGGATGAGTGAAAACCTTACTTAAGGAAATGCCTTTGTATAGATTATTGGATATGCTTTCAGTATCCTCGTAAAAAAAAAGGACGATTCTTTGACATTAAAAATGGGAATTACTGACAAAGAGGTGGTACAAACCATTATATTTATCGCCATTTTGCACAAAAAAAACATCCCATAAAGCTGGCGTTTTGACAGAACAGAGGAAAAAAAGAAGAGTAAAGTGCCACTCAGAGAGGTTTATGGTGCACAGATCTCTTCATTTCCTTGACAGTATTATGTTGTCAGGGCCTGAATAATACATATGTTTGGATGCAATCAGATAATGTAATAATCATGTTGGGGATGCCATTTAGGTCTCATCCCGTGACTGAAAGAAAAAAAAATACACACTTAAATCTTGGCTGCTTGGTTTTCTATTTATACTGCCAAGATTTAGCTTAATCCCAGAAACAGTGAATGGAGTTATTATTGTAGCATATTATATACAGTAGGTTTATCCAATCAGAGAGGGTTTACATTCTGTGCACGTCCACATTTAATTGTTTTCACACTTACAAAAAAATTATATCTCAACCACTGGGATTTTTAGAATTTCATTGTTATTCCAATAAAACAAACATTACAACTTCCTCTTCCTGATGTGCTCTAAAATACAGCTATATTTATCCCTTCAGAGTCTCAGATTGGGGCACTGTTGCATTTACAGCTGCCCCTTTTTAAAGGAGGCTTTGAATACATTAATAATGTGTGTTATTTATTTTGAGATTTGACATTCATTATTCATGATGTTGTTTCGGAGGGGATGAGACATCACTGTTGCTATCCTACAGGGCTCAGAGGCAATGAAATAATGCAGTCAGGTGCGTGAGGTAAGACAACCAAACAGGGTTGTTTGTATGTGAAGGTGTCGCTCATTGCTATTTTTCGCTCTTAATGGTTACGTACAGACTACAGGCAAATGTGGTCCAAATCTGATTTTTTTGCCTGTATGTGACCTGTATCCGATTTGTTAAATGTACCTGCTAAAGACAGTTTGAACAGCGCAAATCTGATTTTTGTTTGAACAGCACAAATTCGATTTTTTGGCCCATATGTAACCTATATCCGATCTGTTAAATATATGTGATCTGTTAAAAACAGTTTGAACAGCACAAATCCAATTTTGTTTTTGTCCACATGTGACTCATATTCAATCTGATAAAGATGGCTTCAATGGCACAAACACTATTTTTATTTGAACAGCACAAATCCCATTTTTTTGCCCATATGTGACCTGCATCCGATCTGTTAAAGACAGTTTGAACGGCACAAATCTGATTTTTTTAGTCCATATGTGACACTTTAACAGCACAAATCAATTTTTTTTTTCTCATATGTGACCTGTATCTGATTTGTTAAAGACAGTTTGAACAGCACAAATCCGATTTTTTTGCCCATATGTGACCAATGTCTGATCTGTTAAATGTATTTGATCTGCTAAAAACAGTTTGAACAGCACAAATCCAAATTTTTTTTTTGTCCATATGTGACCAGTATTCACTCTGATGAAGATGGCTTGAACAGCACAAACACTATTTTTGTCTGAACAGCACAAATCTGATTTTTTTTTGTCTATATGTGATCTGCATTCGATCTGTTAAAGACAGTTTGACTGGCAAAAATCAATTTTTTTTTGTCCATATGTGACACTTCAAACAGCAAAAATCTGATTTTTTTTGCCCATATGTGACCTGTATCCAATCTATTAAATGTATCTGATGCCCTAAAGACAGTTTGAAGGGCACAAATTCGATTTTTTGTCCTGTATCTGATCTTTTAAAGACAGTTTGAACAGCACAAACCCGATCTTTTTTGTCCGTATGTGAAACTTTAAATGGCGCAATTTTTCTTAATTATTTTTTTTTGTCCATATGTGACCTGTATCTGATCTGTTAAAGACAGTTTGACTGGCAAAAATCTGATTTTTTTTGGCTGTATGACACTTAAAACAGCACAAATCCGATTTTTTTTGCCCAGTTGTGACCTGTATCTGATCTTTTAAAGACGTTTGAACGGCACAAACCGGATTTTTTTTTGTCTGTATGTAAAACTTTAAATGGCACAATTTTTTTTTTGTCCATATGTGACCTTTAGCCAATCTGTTAAAGACAATTTGAACAGCACAAATCTGATTCATATGTGGTCTTAAATCCGATATGTCTCATATTTTATAATGCGACTTCAGTCTGAACAGCCAGGTTGCACTTATCTGACCTTTACATCATTGAAATGCGATAAACACAATTCTGCATCCCAGGAGGAGGAGCGGCAGGAAAAACATTAACTTCCACATAGTCACGGTTTACGTGAGGACCTCTTTTGCACATGCGGGTCACTTCAGGGTCCCATTCAGATCATACTCAAAACTGATAGAAGTCGCATTTAACAATTAATATAAAGGAGCACACAAAAAAATCTGATTTTACTTAAAAATCTGAATCGTGCATTAAGTCCTGCTGTCTGAACGCAGCCTAAGTCTCCTCAGGTCATACACAATAGAAAACCTGTCCTTCTCTGTCTTTGCTTTTCCCCTGTTATGTCACATTTTAACCACAGAATCTTTTTGCATCAAATATCTTGCAAAGTCCACAAACACCTCGGTGATGACTGTGGTATCTAAATTAATTAATCAAATTTCACGGACTTGATAATTAGGTGCATCAATGTGTTTGTCATCCCGTTTAATCTCCACTTTGATCCACACTAATCTCTAACTGTACTTCTTAGCCAAGGCTTCCTTTGGCCCATCGGGCTTGTGGAGAATGAATTCTTAGGTTTCATTCTAGGCCAGTTTTGGCCTGAGTCACTCCCATAGTCACTTCTTGTGTAAATTTAAATAATTCAAGCCATGCTTCACCCTAATAACACTTTTTTTTTTTTTTGAAGAAGCTTCATTTTCATTACATAATGGTGAAGGGGACTGGATGACTGACTTAGTTATTGGATGTTAGCCGCAGCTCAAACAGTAATCTGAAGAGATGAGAAGGCCCACACTCACTGAACGATGAATCAGTTTATGATCATTACATAATTAGTGGATTTCTTATCATGGAGGATAATCATCTGTCAGTGTCCTTTAACTTTTTTTTTTTTATCATAAATAATACTCTGTTTTAGCTCTATTATGGATTGTTACATGACTTTTTTTTTTTTTTTTACTGTTTTATCTGCCTGATTTGCTGCCTCTTGGTGATGTTGTCATTGTAAGTAAGAACTGGTTCTCAATTCACCTACCTGGTTAAAAGATTAACCCATGAAGACCCAAACATCCACTGGCAACCAATATCACTTGCTGATATAAAAAAATAAATACCTATTGATCCACTAATCCCATTAGGGCTGCAAGACATTGGAAAAAAAACTGTCATTGCAATTTTTTTCAACACTGCGATATATATTGTGATATGAAAAAATACTCTGGAGGATATAGAGGTTTGTGGTGCTGAAGTAAATGGTCAAACAAATTAGTTGCGTTACCTCTTGTTGTGGACAACAATTGCAAGGCACTGTCAACACAGAACATGCATTTCAATATCATCCCTCTTGTAGTTGAGATACTTCCAGATAATTGACTGATAACTTGTTTTTTGCACCAAGTTTTCATTTTCTGTGATTTTCTCTTGTACGTTGCTCATTTTTAGTGTTGTCACCAGCGACTCACTCCATGTGCAGGGTATGGTGTGTCAGATACCCTTGAAATTAGATGAGAATATGTTGAATTCTTTTACCTCTTACATTGCAGGACCTGCGATGTGACTACTACACACACGTACATCGCAATGACAATGCTCAAGGAATATATTGTGTAGCTCTAAATCCTAACAATACAGATAAATAATTGGTGTAAAATAAGGTTTAGCATCTTTTTGTGGTCATTAGATATGACACATTTGGTTGTTCAGAGGCTCCATAGTTACCATGACAACACTGTCATCTTCTACAACATTGATTCTCCAGTAAAACCCATGGAGTTTTATAAATAACAGTGAACTGACACACTTGTTTTATATTCAGTTAATGATATATTTTTGCCGAAAAAGTCACTTTTTCCTTCAGGTTTTCTGTTTTTGATCTAATAACCCTCAACTTTAATCTGAGCTTTTATAAACATCTGCATGATCAGTGAATTAAATACAAGAAAATAGATGAGTTTTACTAAAAAAAATGCAAAACACAGAGAATAATATTAGAAAACAAAATGTAATAAATCACTGAGATGTTTAAAATAAAGGGAAAATTCCTTTGGGAAATGACACAAAATTACTTCTGGGTCTTTATGGGTTAAATAAATAAATAAAAAAATGAACATGTAAACTCAAAGTAGTAATACAATGAATTGAAAATCTGATGATACAGTCTCCAACATGTCCCTTCTCTTAAATCTATTTCAGATTAAATGCAATGTATATTTTGAATCCTGTGATCATGTGTATATGCTCAAAACTGTTTTTAATGGTTTGTGTATTTTTACATGTGCTGAACTACCTCCTGGTGACAACAATGAATATCTGTTCAAGCATACTTCCAAACAGGAAGTTGTACATTTGCATAAGCACTCTCCCCCTGAGCCTGTGATGCTGATAAATATTAATCACAATGAGATGGAGGTAATTAACAAAACTGATGGGTCTTTTCTTTGTGTAGAAACAATATCACTTATATTACCTTTTCAAGTATTTTTGAAATGTGTGGATGTAAATCACTTTGATAAACATATAGTTTATCAAAGAGGTTTTAATTAAATATAAAAAAAATAAATGCTTTGTAATAATAGATTCAATTCAATTCAACTTTCCAGACTTAAGGTCCAATATAGAAAAAGAAACAATTTACTTTAACAAGACAGCTATACCAGTGCCTCCACATCCTTGGCTGGTAGGGATTTTATGTCGTACGAAGACAGTACAGTTGTCACGTTCTTCATAAGGGAGTCTTGGGACCTTCCTACATCATACCTACGGCCACCTCTTGAATTATTTTGTCGTAAGGTGGCCATACGGCACTACCATGTGCAACTCAGGGCACTCTCAAGTTGATGGTAGGAAGATCTTAAACTTTTTCAGAATATTTAACTGGGTATAAACAGTGGCCGTGTAAAGTCCCATGTCGTGATCATCATTATGTATAGGGGATCGTGTGCTGTCCATGGTGCTGGAATTCACATTTGTGTAGAATATAAAAAATTGACCTGCACTGTTAAACACAATAAAAATTAGGAGTCATAATAAGACAGAAGAAGAAGGTATAAAAATAGAATAAAGATACACAGGAATAAATGAGGGAACTGAAGGTTAAAAACACTAACCGTCCATCACTGTGCCTGACCCTAACTGTTCTCCACACATATTCTATCCATCACCCTGTGTTGTTTCTTCATGTTTATTTTTGTATTAATAAAACACTTTCCCTTCAGCACCACGCGTTTAAGGCTAGTCATTCAGTCCTTTTTGACAATTTGCACTACTGTCTATTACAAACACTTTAGGTCCACCTTAAGAACACCATGCAAATCTCTGTCTGTACATCCGTTGGTGTGAACACCGTAAGGGGCCGATAATTACAACAAAATTTGTCCTTGTGATCTACTTGCAATCTACTTGCGGCCATCACAGGAACATGAGGATCTGGAATAGCCTCCAGATCCATAGACGTTGTGTGTTTGTTCTTAGGTTGTTCCCAAGTCAAGGTCATGAGGACGCCTACAAAAGGGGGTTTCATTGTGTGTTTGTAGAAAATCGTGCACAAATCATTCACTTGGCTACAAACTTAGGAACAGTCTATGAACTCTCCATTCTTGTAAGTCTGCCTTGAGAAGATTGTACAAAATGGTCCATAAATTGTTTGCACGGTGTTCAGAGCTGTTTGTAACAGCATTTGTCACTGGGCTTAAAAAACTACACTATTTTCACCGTGTCTATACAGGATCCAAATTTGTGTGTTTGCCTGAGCATATACTATTCTACACTAGCTGGGTTTCCATTACAGTTTTGCGCAAAATAAAAGCGATATTTCTACAATTTCAACAAAGTACTTGTAGGTGTTTGGCTTCTTTGACTTCTAGTAAAGTCCAATATATCCGTCTCGCGATATGTCGTAGTTCTCGCAGACAGAGAGAGAGGTACGTCCATGTGTAACTCACAGCACTCTGCAGGTGCGCCGGATCATCCCAAGACAAAGCCCTTAGCAACGGCCATGTAGAATGGATTTCTGGGAGGTAATTTTACAGAATTCACCAATCAATTGTGGATCCAGAATTTCCAAATGACCTGACCAAAGTTTAATGTTCTGTTATTGAACCTCTCATGGCACTGAACTTGTCATGCCAGTGACTAGTGAAGATGCGCAAAAGGTGTTTCCATTACACTTTTGCACAATACTTCTATGGTGAAATGTCTCAAAAACCACCTCATGAGAAGGGTAAAACTTTTTTTTCCAATCTCTGACAATTTTTGTGACATTTCTGTGTTTTCATTACCAATTTTCTATTGCACAATTGGCATTTGGCACATTTCTTAGGGTAATGGAAACCCAGCTACTGTCTATTTATGTCTTCATCATCAGAAAAGTACTTTATAAATACATGCCCGAGGTATTCTGTTTTGTTCGTTACATGAAGCACAATATTTGACAAAAAAAATCGGGACATTTTTCACCAGGTAGTTACAAAAATTCTGGGTTATAGCACACCCAAGTCAAGTATCTTATTGTATCTGGACAATATTGTCAGGCAATGTTGTTTTCAAACACGACAGATATTGACTAAAATTTTGTTAGCAGCCTATGAAAAGTCAATTACAAGAAAATGGTACAGAGTGGATCCATCAACACAGCAGGACTGGCAAAAAGTGGTGGATGAGATGCATTTAATGGAACTGTTAACCCATAAGATAACTAATCAAGAAGAACTATGTTGAAAAAAGTGGGAGAAATTGACTGTTTATTCAATGACGGAATAAGGACAATCCTATTGATAAAAACATTTATTTTATTTTTTGTCTTCCCTCTGTATGTATACATCTGCTATATGTTCTTAACCCTTTAACTACCCCACCAAGAAAAACCTGATGAAAAAAATATTTGCATTTCTTATTCCCTTGGGTGAGTAATTTCCATTTGTTTTTTTGTATTTTTATTTTACAATACTTACTAATATCAACTCAGAAAGTGTCAAAAATTACTTACTAAGGTAATTTTTCAACATATTCGTGATGTATTACCACTAAATGTTTAATATTTGAGTAATACATGAAAAGAGATTTTGATTTTATAACAAATAATCCATTATTTCGTTTTAGCTTATTTTTTTCTACTCTTACTATAAAGTAAAAAAATGACCATTTGATTGAGCATGTTTTTAAAAAATATATATATTACATATCTAATTTAAGTTTTTTTGTGGTATTAAATAATATAAGTATGTCCAGGACTGGGTTT
>JAPTGZ010000023.1:9052436-9065094 GCA_029814645.1 Fowleria isostigma | reverse complement strand
AGATAGATAGATAGATAGATAGATAGATAGATAGATAGATAGATAGATAGATAGATAGATAGATAGATAGATGTAGTCATGAACTGAATGGAAAAAAGGAATAAAGAGCAAGAGAAAGGAAGACAGAATAGAAGGGTAGACAGATCTGTGTGCCAGGCAGGGCACACAAAACACAGAGCCTGATATCTGGAAACGCTCCCTAACTTGGAAGGACAACAGGGGTCGGGATTTGGCCGTCAAGGGTACAAGCTGTCAGCGTCCTCCCTTATCCCGTCCCTTGGTTCCCCTCACTAAATCCCTAAGTTAGACATCAAGGCCATTCTGATCTGATTTCATCCTGTTTATCTAGTGCAGCATACCCTTTTTTTTCTATTTTGACTGCTGCTAAAAAATACCCTTGTGAAAGCCCACTTACTCAAAAATGTGAAGAAGACAGAGGCTGGGAAAATCAACATTTCCATCATATATAAATGGGTGAAGTTATTGTTTATGTTTAAAGGGGTCATGTTTTTCTAAACCCACTTTTATTAGTCTTTGGTACATCTTCCCATATGTAATTTAATAATTATGTAGATGTTTATAAAAGCTCAGATTAAACTGAGGGTTATTATAACAAAAACAAAATCTCTCATTCACTGAACATAAATCCAGCATGTCCATCCACTGTCATTGATCCAACTCCATGGGTTTTACTGGTGAATCAATGTTGTAGAAGATGACAGTGTTTCCATGGTAACTACGGAGCCTCTAAAAGTCCAAATGGGTCATATCTGATGACCATGAAAAGATGACAAACTGTATTTTACACCAATTATTGACATGGATTGATAGGATTAATGGATCAGAAGTTATTAAATGATGCTATAAGATTTGGGTTGCCAGTAGTTGTTTGGGTCTTTACGGATTAAAATGCATAATTTCATTTAAAAAAGCAAAATATCACTCCTCTAATGCTTGAAAAATACATCATAGAGGAACAAGTTTATCCAAAAAACTAAGAAATTTACAGAGATATGCATCATGCAAATGTGCAACGTAGAGAGCCCACCAGATGGGACTGAAGGTGTAAGTACTAAAAAAGAGATGACGGCTATTTGAAATATGGTCTATTTTCTACACATTGAGTACCAGATGAGGGCCATTGAAGATTTAAGTGTAAACATACGAGGCAGGACACCAGAAAGTCACAGCTGTCCTGAAACTATAAAAGAGGAGGTGAATGGGAAAGAGATCAGTGTCTGCATAGCAAACTGACACGGGCATAAGATATGTTTACATCCACATCAGCTATTAAATGGAATGGATTTAAAGGCATAAAGTCTAAAAAACTGGCATCATGTGTCTCATCATCATCGTTTGCATTTTTGTTTGCCGAAGGACAAGCATATTAGTCAGTTTGTATGTCTGTCTGTCTGTCTGTCTGTCTGTCTGTCTCTGTGTTCTAGTGGTCATATTTCAAGCATTATTGATATACCAAAATTTAACATGCAACATCTCTGTGCAAGTCCAAGCTCATATGTCAAATTTTATAACGTGTTGTGTGACTTCCAGTTGCTACAGTAATGAATGTACATTTATTTATCGTTAATAACTTCCCTTCTGTTCATTTTAGCAATTTTAAACTCAAATCCAAATTATTGGAAATGTATTTCTCTATCCATGACCTCTGGCGTATGCACTGTCTATGACAGTTTCATCTTGTTTGTTTACTTCAAAAATGCCAGTGTTGATTAAACACCCACAGTGTTGAAATTAACACTCACAATGTGTCTATATGTGTCCACATGGTACAGTGTCAAGGTAACACTTGTGAAAATGTTCGAAGATTAACACTGACTTTTAGTTGGTTCAACACTCTTCATCATTAAAAAGTAACACCACACAACATTTTCCAGTGTTGTATCCACTCTAAACTAGTGTTGGTATTTAGATACAGTGTCAAAAGTAACACTTTTGTCCCAACTACAACATTAGTGTAGTATGGATACAACATTGGAAAGTGTTGCATGATGTTAAACCAATTAAAACTAGAGTTTAATTTTTTGCAGTGTACATCCTTATCAATTTTCCATTCTTCCCTTCTGTCATGGTTCCTTACTTTAGGTTTCCCAGACCTGTCAGGCTCCTCAGGTGTGTTTAGTCTTCCACCAATGTGGCTGAAGGTCAATCCATCAGAACACCTGTTCTTGAAGCAACCATTTTAAAACATCATGAGTGAATGTGGTCTTGCTTATTCTGTCGTGGGTGTGGAACTGTTACATGAGGGCGTGGCTTGATCTACCTCAATCAGGTTTAATTTAACATCAGTGTTAAAAACACTGTTTGGCAACTTTTATTTATCAAAAGTAACACAGGCAATGTTATTTTATAGCAATGTGTTAATAATACAACACCAACATTCTATTTAATACTGTCCCTGAAATTTTAAGACTCCCATATTTGATGTGTTTGATATATTTTGGTAGATCTTAATTATTCTTTTACACCTCCATGTTGCTTTTGCTTTCCTTTCATAGATACACCATCATGCATGATTACAGCTAAACTCAAGCTTAGCCTGTGCATCTCCAATCTGATGCTTTGTTACTTGTGTTTATTATGTAAAATCTATTACAAAACTGCTATAATCAAATCAAAAAGAATAAAAGCTGTTTTATTTAAATGTAGGCATGACCTTTACGATAATCTACGTAATTGTTTCAGACTATCGAAGTATTTTCTTCTTCAGTCAAATGAGAGATCAGCAAGTCAAGGACGCTACTGGATGAATGAGAAGAGAAATAAAACATATCTGACTGTGTCTCAGTGGTTCCGATCTGAAACATGAATAAATATTCCTTTGTATCTGTGTTAATGTTTTTTAGAGGATGAAAGAACAGAGTGTCTTCTGTAGGTAAATGCATAAACACACACTTGTAGTTTAGCAGAAGTGATGATTGTGAAGCATTTATTTGGATCTATAAAGACTTTCTTTCATGTTCTTTATGTACTTGTTTTTACACGAGGGTAATGGGGAAGTGATTTGCATATTGTTACAATGCAAACAATGTGTATAATCAAGCAACTTCTGTAGGTTGGAAATTAAAACCCCTTGAATGGAAGTTATTGCGACCTATAGTGAGGAGATTATGCCATGAGACATGAGTCACACTGTAAAAAAATGACTGTATAACACCATAAAGTGGTAAATTTGCGACATAAAAACTGTCAGTGAAAGTACAATGCGAAGTTATTTATTTAAAAAGATTTTTGTGTTAATGATTAAATCAAATATAGCTGTAGTTTTTACAGGAAGAATATGTTAAAAAGATTTGAATGTAGGAATTATTGCTTTGAGATAATCACTAAATACTAACACTATGGTTTACAAAAGAAATTTTTTCCTAAAACTGTTAATTGTTGGATATACCTACTATATACTCAGGTTATATTTTAATACAGGAACTAAGATATTAATACATATAGGCCATTATAACATCATTAAACCACCAATTCTAATGTTGGTCTAAGACTTTTGCTAATACTGTAAATTCTTTGTAATTTGATTGAAAATTTCCCATGTAAGTAAGACGGTGTTATAACTGACACGAGTGATTCCAATGCTTAAATGTTACAAGTCGTCCAAAATGTAACTTGGCTGCCAATGTCTACCTGACCTTGGCACCGTGTCTCACACTGCATGCTGATCTTTTGACATCTGTGTGACAATGGTGTGAACGCAGAGCAGCATGAATCTTTGTAGTCTAAGGTCACCTAATAATCCTTTACACTACAGCTCTACACAGCCTAGTATTTAGAACGGCCTTCATTTAATTTGGAGTAGTGCTTGATGAGTAGTGCACCCATTGTGTGAGATGGATCTAAGGAAGGCTGATTTTCTCCATAGTTAAAGGAACACAACAGACTTGGTCAGCCTTCAAACTATATTTTCCAGGTCATTATGGTGGTACGACAACTCACAGTAGGTTCAATTACACTTTTGTCATCACTCCAGAGCATCTGTATCGCTTGCACCTGGCACTAGACACCTTCTAGGTTCAGGTTCATACCCCTACACAAAAAAGAACTACAAAATTTGACTGCTTTACGGCACTGATATGTTGTGTAATTGATGGGCGCGTGCACACACAGTGTCCAACAGTAAGGAGTTTGGCGTCCTGCCTTTTGAGCTTTTATGTTGGTTTTTAAGAATTAAAGGAGACGAGCTCCAGGGAAAGGTTCGTTTTGATAAAAGGATTTTAAGAACTGTTGTGTTGTGGCTTTCACCATGACATGGTTCACCAAACAGGACCACAACTCCGATCTCGCTGCTGATGGCTTCAGGACCCCCATCTGCCTGGACCGAAATACTGAAGTGACAGGTAAAACACAGGGAGGAGGGGTCTGTCTGTATATGAATGAACAATACCGTTGCTCTGTTATTGTTAGAAAACAAATCTGGACACCAGATACTGAACTTTTGTCTGTGTTTGTGTTGCGCCCATTTTACCTGCCCAGGAGTTCCCTCTAGGGTCCCCCTAGAACTGGATGTTCTGCCCCCCTCATATTAACCCATAAGGGCCCAGTGTGACATGTGTGGCACTTCACAAATACATTTTTCTCTAAATGTAAGCATCCTTAAGTGGTTTATTGCCATTTATTGTAATATTATCTCCTGTGTTTTGTGTTTTTTCAATGAAAATCAAGCATTTTCCAACATTTTGTTTACTAATTATGTAGTTCATAAAAAAATTGAAGATGAGGATTATTTTGTCCAAAACAGACAAAACTGAAGAACAATTTTTTCAGCAAAATCTCTCATTAACTGAACATAAACTCAGTGTGTCCATCCACTGTCATTGATTCAACTCTATGGGTTTTACTGATGAATCACAAGGTTGTAGAAGATGACAGTGTTTCCATACAGAGCCTCTAAATATCCAAATGGGTCATATCTGATGACCATGAAAAGATGAATAACTGTATTTTACACCAATTATGATCAGTGGGGGATTAAACTGTTTATATCAGTACATGATTTTTGTAGATGGTGGATGTTTGGGTCTTTATGGGTTAAAAAAAAAAAGGATAAATTTAGAAAAAATTTCATTTGGGAACTGGCAAAAAATAGCACTGGGTCTTTATGGGTTAAAGTCTGCAAAGTTTCAGGAGGGAGGGAAAAGGTAAAGCTTTACAACACTGGGAGACTTAGAGGAACAATAACGCGTCTTAAGTTTCACTTTCACTTTGCAAAGGGAAATGCTGATTCTACCTCCCGCACTGTATTTGATGTAGTGCAGAGACTGCAGACTATCTCACTAGAGGCTCCAATCTTTATATTGGATGATTTTGATCATGTCTCAATAGCTGGGTTCCCATTACCCTCAGAAATGCGCAAAATGCAAATTGTTTAATAGAAAACTGGTAATGAAAACACAGAAATGCCGCAAAAACAATCAGAGGTCGCAAAAAAAGTTTTTACGCTCTCATGTGGTGTTATTTAGATGTTTTCATATAGAGGTATTACACAGACGTGTAGTGGAAACACATTTTGCACATTTTCAGTAGTTATGGACATGACAAGTCTGGTGCCATGAGAGGTTCAATAATGTAGCAGTTCATTAAACGTTGCCTGGGTCATTCAGAAATTCTGGATCCACAACTGGTTGGGGAATTCTGTTCAGTTCTCTCCCAGAAATCCATTCTCCATGGCAAATAGGCGAGACTTCACTAGACTCACCCATCAGAAGTCAAACACTCTTCAATGGAAATACCTACAAGTAGCAATTATACTTTGTCAAAATTGTAGAAATATCACTTTTATTTTGTAGAAAACTGAGGAAGACTAGCAAATTTCTATCAGTATGTCTCCTGTCTTGCCTCAGGAAAGTTTACAGGCATCAGTGACTTGTCAACAAATGCACAAGTATTACCATGATAGAGATTTTATGACAGTTGTTACAGACAATATGGTTTCTTGACTTTAGAGGTTCATGTTGTAACTGCTGATTTACGGTTGTATTCTGTGCCACAGAAGCCTACTTACGCTCTGGTTAATTGAGGGTGTTTTATGCCTGAAAAGTCAATTCTGAAGTGACAACTACTAAAGGTTCATCCCAGTTTGCATTTGTATTGTCAGCCAGTTTCTTGAGAAAAAAGGCAGAGACCACAAATCAACAATGGTTCAATGGACAGCTGACTGCTGGGGTGCATGAGACCTTGAAAACAAGTAAAAACATGTGTCAAGTGGAAGGGTGCGGGTAAATAATGCAAAGTTGGTTAACATTTTTTATGAGTGAATATCTATAATACATTATGCATACCTATATGATGCATTAAGACATGTATAATGTATTGTACACAATGCATAATTCAGTGTTCAGAATTAAACCTACAAAGCATTACTGTACTGTCCTCAAGAAAGATCACAATACAGCTGAAACTGCTCCCGCTCATTGTTAAAAGCTTGCCAAAACCTTTATGTCAGCTTGTTGTCGGCTTCAAGTAAAGTCATTATCTCTGACCACAGCAGGAGAGAATCTTGCTGTTATTTGTTGGTATGGACAACAGATGCTCCATTTGAAACCTTGGGAATGGGTTGCACATATACACAGGAGGTACAAGGAAAACAAAGCTGCAGCTGTGCTTGCAAAATATTATTTCTAGCGAATTAACTGGTGCAAGGTTTTCAATTGCGCTCATTTAACTGTCTTCTGTATTTTTTAGCAGATGTAAATGCTACATTTTGGGGTTATATTTTGAGTCACAGCACATTAGTTAGATAATGTTTGGAGGATAGAATTGATGTCCCTCTCTTGGCTTTATTGCTGTGGTATTATGCTTTTCTTGATTGGGGTTATGTTAAGGTTAGGATATGTCTCCTGGCAATGAATTCAAGTCAATGCGTTGCCCTTAAATGTGACCTAACTTCATATTGTGTGTTAATGAGCTGGTTGGTTGAGCTAACCCTAACCCCATAAACAGGTTATGAAATCGTTACATAAATTACAGGGGAACAAAGAAACATGGTTCCCTCTTGTCTGCCTGTCTCTCTTGCAAATTTACAACTTCTCATTAAAATAGACCCTATATGGAAGCTTGAATTGCCCAAATTACTATATAGCACACAAGGAAAGACATGGCTGAGGCAGATTTTTTTTAAGACAATATGTCCCGTGAGCAAGAGTTGCATACTGATAAGATGTAATGAAGCATGACTTCTTTGATTGTGAGATTTTAATATTTTTGCATAAGGGTATTATAAACGAGCTGTATGAAAGATTTAATCTAATTATTTGATCTGGCTCAGTCTTTCCCAGAGCAGTGGTGGCCACTAATTCTATTTAGTGATTATCTATTATATTATTATTATCATTATTATTATTATTATTATTATTATTAGTAGTAGTAGTAGTAGTAATCATAGTAGTATTTGTTTTGGTAGTCCTAGAAGTAGTGGTAGTCATAGTGCGATTTGTTGGGAAGGATGGTGGAGATCAACCTCCACTCTGGTTTTACATTGCAACATCTGATGAATGAATTTCATCCTTGCGCGTGACAACCCCATAAATGATTAAAAACCAACTGAAACAGGCATGTTGTGACTTGAGTTGTCTTAAGGTAAATACACACCAAAGTGACTGCCGATTGTAGCCAGAAAAAGTAGCCAAACTGATCAGACGGCTTCTGTCTTCCTAACATGGTCAAAAAAGTGTGAACATACCAAATCAACTACCGACTCGAGCATACATTTTGCGCTTGTACGAGACATAATGTTGCCGTAACATCAGGTAAAGCTAATTGTGTATTGTGGCCCAAAAAAACAAAAATCAGAAATGATGGAATCTCTTTAGACCAAAACAGAGATCTCGCTGTTGTCAGTCATTGTTAGCAGAGAATGTTGAGCAGTCCAGAGGGTTTGTTGTTGTACTCGTTGAACACATGGCTAGTAATAAGATACTGGCGTTGTCAGCTCTTGGGCTTCTTCTTGTGGAAGAAGAAAGATTCCGGTCTTCTCATTCACTGATTCGCTAGTCAAGGGCTAACCCTCCTCCAATCAGATTGGTCAGACTGAACAGTTTGGTAGTGGCTGATTTGGTGACAGTAATAATAACGGCAGATCTCACGGAACACACCAAACAGACTCATGTCACCGACCTCACCAGACTGCCTGATGATGTCCGACTGCCAAAAATTGGGCTGGTGCGTCTTTGCCTGTACATATATAGCCTACATTGCTGGCACTAATTTTCACCTGAACAGAACTGTCTGCAATCTCAGAATTTGTGAACATTCCTATGCACATAAACAGATTGTATACCTCACCTATCTCTCTCTGTATTTATCAGAGTCTCTCTCTCTTTCTTTCAAATATCACTCAGTATGTGTGAGGTATGCACAGCAGGTTGTGCAGAAGTTTATCTGCAGGCGCCAATGTACATGTCAACTACAGGTCCAACACATAAAGTCCCACATCAGAGCAAACTGTTGACTTAGTCTAATTAGCTGAATAGTTTCAACATGGTGTGAAATCTTAATCATGTAATCTGAAACTGTTGCAGAAAATTATGTATTTATGTATTTTTAGTTTGCATTAAAGATGAATATTCAGCTGTTTGACATGTAATAAGACTATCATTAATGTAAAAAAAGACTTAGGCCTGTTGATTGCTTGTTTTTTATGATAAAAAAAAAAACAAAACGACATCCCCCTCTGTTTTTTGGGGGTTTTTTTTGTGTTGTGACGACCTCTAGGGTACATCCTTGCTTTCTCTCTCTCTCTGTGTATACTCTCTCTCCTCAGATGTTTGGTTGAACAACCCCATGGATACCTGATGATTCGACAAATGTCTCCCAGGCAACCAGAAGGGCTATGAATATATGCCATAGACCTTCTACGTGGTTCCTCCTCACCGGTACCGGCTTCGTGGATTGTCGCCGACTTTACTGGCGCTCTAGCACTAATAAATCTTTTCATATTGGAGTCTTTTCCATTCTCCATGTGTTTTTGGTTAAGCACTTGGACCCAATCTTGACATTGGTTTAAGTAGGAGTGGTAGTATTTTTATTAATGATATTATTATTATTAGTTGTAGTAGTAGTATTTAGTAGTAGTATATGTTTTAATGGGTGCTGTTCTATTTAATAAAACTCAGGGTTAAGCATAAGAGCATGGTCGTAATTTTGCTGAAACATGCACACTTACTTATTCATACATGCAAACACACTGTTTTAGTCGAGATTTTGTGTTTCAATTATGTGGAGTTGCTAATTAATATCTATTTAACTGTCGGCTTTCCCTTGGTGTAGGCGTCTGCTTTTATATCTCCGGGTTACAGACAGAGTGTATGCAGGTTTAGTTTTCCTTAAATAATCTCCTATCAAGCAGTCTGAGTAATACGACACTTTTGATTTGGCTGAGGAATATACATCATCCTGCCTACTTGTCACCCTGCTGTGCTCCATTTCTTACTCAAGAGCAGCAATTTGATGGTAAAATGTTCCAAATCCGGTTGCCAACTCAGCTCTCAGGGGGAGACACACAAATACGGGGGTAAGCTCATGTCTTTGATGTCATTACATACTAAGTCAACTCAGTCAAACTCAATAATTTCTCTGATCAGGTTGAGTGTCTAAATGATGTTAGAACACTTCTTTTACTGTAGTATCTCCACCGAGCAGACTGAGACGCCCACTCGCCAAGCTCTGCTCACATCCCTCACATCATTAAGTCCTTAAAGCAAAGTAGCAATCCACAAATTGATAGAGACTGAATTGCAAGCTTAAAGCAAAATGCCAGTGAAGACTGACAGGGTAAAGGAGGCGCATTTCAACAGGTAGGGAGGAGGCCCTGCCACGTTTCTACCATTACTGAGGGTGTTTTCAGACTGGGTATCCGGATCCATGCTGTACTTGGATACGCTCACACCTTTCCCACAGATGTTGCGTTGACAAATATGTACCGCAGTCCAAGTGGGTGTCAGCAGACGATGTGTCACCGGACGATGCAAGTCATGTATGCGTGGACGCATTTATCTCGGTTGGCCATATTTTGACTTGCTACGGCACCCTCGCTAGGTCAAACAACTCGCTACAGCTCTGCGATTACCCTCCACCGCTCAGTTTCCCCCAGATTTAGATTTATTTATTTCTCAGGGTAGCCTCAGACTCAGCTGGTTCCTACACCCATAGCCGACGTGTGAATGTGACCCGACCGCCTAAGTAGGCATATAAGTTGACTCTCACAATCCCTTCTGATCACTAGAAATATACTCCTTATAAGGAAAATCTCTCTACTTTTACACAATTTGACTCATACAACAGTGATTTGTCCTAGTGAGGCTGCTGTAGCAAGTTCTAAAACAGGGGTCACCAACCCTGGTCCTTGAGGGTCCTACTATCCTGCATGTTTTAGATGTTTCCCTCTTCCAACACACCTGATTCAAATGATAAGCCTATCATGAAGCTCTGCAGAAGACTGATAACGACCATAAGGTGTGTTGGAAGAGGGGAACATCTAAAACATGTAGGATAGTAGGACCCTCGAGGACCAGGGTTGGTGACCCCTGTTCTAAAAGATGGCCAATGGAGATAAAAGCTTCTACGCATACATGACTCAGAGACTGCAGAGACTTAAATCCTGCCTTGACAGTAGTTGTCGTGTTGACATCATTTCCTTAGCATTAGCCACATTAGCTGAAGGTTATGCTTTTATTTTTTGTGGTGGCCTTAATTTTTAAGGCAAGAGACCTTTCTGGTAAACAGTGATGTGTTTAATTGAAAAGGTGTTGGGTTTTTTTTCCCTTCTTTTTGTTAAATGAACCTTAGTCAAAAAGTGAATGGTGTTTTCATGTTGATATATAAAATTTTATATTTTCAAACACTATTTTTTTTAAATAAATGTATGTTTTTATATAAGTCACTGTGTTTTTTATTTGGATGATATTTATTTGTTTTGGGGCAACATATTTCAAAACCTAACATTTAATTTTGTTTTTGATGTTGCTCTATTTTATTTTTGTGCTTTTTAAAGGAATTTAAATGTATTTTATTTTTTTGTACAAATTCATTTTATTACAAGTTGGGTATTTTGTTTTAGGAGATACACATTTATTTTATCTTAAGGGGTACATTTATTTTTGAGCAACTTCTTTTTTTAAAATAATTGCAATCTCTTTTTTTTGGGGGGGGCTGTTGCACCACTGGGCCACCGTACTTCCCCCTCCCCCTCTTCAGTGCACCTACAATTCCCCCATTTTTCCAGCTTCTATCTCATTTAATCCTAGAGAAAGTAAAACAGCATTTTAGTTTACAGTTAATTTTAAAGCAGTGGCATCTTTGACTATCCTCGCTTCTCTTAAGACTTTGAATATTCTTACTTTCCTCATGTGTGCAGGCATGGGTAAGAATGTGTCTGTTGAGGGGAGATTCAGCGGTGGAAAATGTGTCCAAGTCACCCATGTGGCCTTAAAGAAGCTTTTAAGTCACTTCCATGCTTTTTTTTTTCCCCCTTTTTTTTCCCCTTTCAGCACAGCTTGCAGCTTACAAATGTTCTTCAGGACATACCAGCCATATTCTGTGTACCAAGGCCATAAAATGAACACCCTGTACACACGACAACATATACAGTAATACACTCACAGGCTACACGTACACACACATAAACATGCATACTGTTTATTCACACACATCCTCCCCCCGGCTATGTTGGACAGCTCAACTAACCCATAAAACCCAGTCTTATCTCCTCTCCATGGGCCTCCTGGTTCTGCAGTTCCCCAGTCTATCCCAAGGCACTTCTGATAATCAGCCGTCTCTGTTTGGCCTCAAGTCAGGGTGAATATCCCTAGGTCTGGAGATATGAGATCCAAGCCAAGCTTCAAGGACTGAGTATGCAGCTAGAGTGGAAAGATCTGCAGAGGGGTCAATGCATGTTTCAGGTTTTTACTTAAAAAAAAAAAAAAAGTGAAAACTCATGTAAACGTGTAATCAGTCGACATAATAAAAGACTTTGAGGGTTCAGTCATACAGGATATCGTTGGTCCCGGTCCTAACCTTACTCATCTCTACGCACACACCTCTGTAAATTCCCACAACTCAGCCGCCCTGATGGAAAAATGAGATATGGATGGAGAACATGAAGAAGTCAGAAAATGGCTAAATAAACAAAGTGAGGAAAAAAAAAAAGAAAACAAGAAATGTTCACACCCCAATAAATGATTCTGTGGTCACGTAGATTTGAATTAATGCATTAGGTAAGATATATTTAATATAATTGTATCTTTGATTTTGTGACGTTTATTTATTCCATAATTGTCAAAATCACAACAATATTTTCACTGCGCACTTTACTTTATATAACCCTGCAATTACAATCTTTACTTTTAATTTATTTTGCACTTAACAGTTTCTGTCATTGCACCTTACTGTTTTTTATATAACTCTTGTTTGCTATATTTAATTAAGTTATTATGTACAGCATTTTATTCTGGATTATATATTGATTGTGTTTTCTATTACTGTATTGTATTGTATTGTAATGTATTGTTTATTATTATTGTCATGGTGCTTTTGCAAAACAATTTCCCAGTTTTGGGATCAATACAGTCCATCTATCTATCTATCTATCTATCTATCTATCTATCTATCTATCTATCTATCTATCTATCTATCTATCTAT
>JAPTGZ010000023.1:8841280-8856235 GCA_029814645.1 Fowleria isostigma | reverse complement strand
CTTTGTGTCCCCAGAGTTAACGCTCAGTGTGGAGAAGAGCATTCAGGTTTTACGCTCAAAATATTAGAAAGGAACTCCCAGAGAACTGCAGATCACCCACAACTGTTCTTTTAAATCAAGACTGAAGGTGTTTCTCCGTGGTACTAAAAACACTGCACTGTAATTTTTACTCATTTATTTCTTATGTCACAGATTCACGGTGCTTTATTTGTCATTCCAATATGCAGACATGAATTAGAAGTTGAGTCCTGAAGACACAGAGTAAGATTAGAAAATAGAATAAATGGACACTATGAATAGAATATCAAAATCTAAATGGAATTCTGAAAGATAGAAATAAGAAAAGAAGTATGGAGGATCAGCAGATGATGTAGTTGTGTTTGTTCAGCTTGTATCCTGTATTTTCCATCATATTCTTCTCCTCTGTAATCACTTTTTATGTTGTTTATATTTTTTTTGTTTTTAATAGGACTGCCAGAATTAATGCATTAATACAGATTAATCCAACATCATGATTAATCAGATTTTTAAAAAATTATGTAATTACCCATCTGCAGCACAGAATGACTCTGAACATCTCTGCCAACACATTTGGGTCAGTGTGTCCCAGTAGAGTCAGTGTTGTTAGTGTTGTTGGGCAGTTGATCCGGTACTGACAGGCAACAGAACCAGCCCATAAAGATGGAAGACGCTGAACAGCATGTTGGCCCTCTGGATAGAAATATGAGTATGAAAAAACAAAGACAGAACAGTCGACCGACGTAAAGTCTCATGCAGGAAGGGGGTTTTCTTTACACCAAAGCACCTCCAGCTTAAAATTCCACATTAACACAAAGCGTAGGTCAGTCGTGGATCCTGGTAGCACTTTACCTAACACGTTGTCCAGCTTGTGACAAACATATTAAGTTCATATATTCCCTTCTTTCTTGAGCCAGTTTGCTCATGCAAAATGAAATGCGATTAATATAGATTAAGATGAATTATATTTACTTGTGATTGATCGAAATTAATCCACAGCAACCTTGCGATTAATCTTATTAAAAATTATAATCTTTTGACAGTAGTACTTTTTATGTTTTTCCTTGTTTTAAATGCAATCATTGTGTGTAAAACAGTTTGCATTGCCTTATCTTTGAAATATCTTTAATACACAAAACAAATAAACTTGCCTAAAAAGACAAAACTCGAATTATCATTTATACATCCTAAAATAAAACGGTATTAATGTAACCCATAAAGACCCAGTGCTACTACTATTGTGTCAGTTCTCAAATGAAATTTTCTCCATATTTAACCTTTTTTTTAACCCATAAAGACCCAAACATCCACTATCTATCAAATCATCTGTTAATGTAAACTGTTCAGTCCCTGCTGATCCACTAATACATGTCAGTAGTTGGTGTAAAATACAATTTGCCATATTTTTCTCAGACATCAGATAATGAGCCATTTGGATGTGCAGAGACTCCATAGTTACCGTGGAAACACTGTCATCTTCTACAACATTGAGTCACCAGTAAAACCCATGGAGTTGGATCAATGACTGTGGATGGACACACTGGGTTTATGTTCAACCGATGAGAAATTTAACTGGAAAAGTCAGTTTTTCTTTAGGTTTATCCTGAACTTTTATGAACATCTACATGATTAGTGAATTAAAAGTTGGAAAACACCAGATTTTCACTGAAAAAAAAACAAAACACAAAATACAGAAGATAATATTAGAATAAATACAATAAATCACTTAATGTCAGTAACATAGAGGGAAAAATTCATTTGGGAAGTGCCACAAATGTCACAATGGGTCCTAATGGGTTAAACATTCTGTATTACGAGGGAATGAAGGGTGGGTCCATCACATGTTAATTCAGATGAAGTAAATGGAGAACACAAACTCTAATCAATGGACAAATGATGAAACTGGAAAAAAAAATGCATTTTTTCCCCCCACCATGATACATCCACACCTCCGAGGTCCTCAAACCTCAGGATTTATCTCCCTTTAAAAATGACCAGTATTAGCAGTAATTATTTAGTGAATGACATCAGATTGCTCGTAAGGCAGAGGCCTGAGAACTTGGAGCACCTGAGGGCCTCTCGGTGTTAATTGGCTCAAAGAAAACGGTGCTGTCACTATTCATCACTGCTTAGCAACTCTGCTCAGCCAGGCGCCACAGCCCCACTCTCATTTATCATGAGGCAGCATACTGAATTGTGATTGGCTGGTTTGCTGTGTTGCCATGTGCCTCTGTGTGTTAGGGTGAGATATGTACATGTGTGTCAGTGAGACGTAAAATATCCGTGACAGGGAAAACACAACCGGGATAGTATTTTCTGTATGAGTGAGTCATATTGGTGGCTATAAATAAATTCAAGGTTTTTGAGATGCTTTGAAAAGCTCTTATTTTGTCTGCCGTGTGGGTAATTGATCTACAGTTGAATCGTTTGTGGAAAAAAAAAAAAAGATGTTTTGTAGTGTAGTAGTTTCCCATTTCACACTTGAATTACAGTGAAACATCAAAAAAGGGAATGCTCTCTGAAATAGTAAAAGAACTGTTTCTGTTCACCTGCCGTGCCTTTTTTGTTTCCAGAATATGGAAAGTGTAGTATTTGTGTAGCTGATGCATTTTGACAAACCCTTTGATTAGAGCTGCACAATATATCATCATCGCAATGTATGTGTGCACAATAGTTACATCATAGGCCCTGCAATGTAGGAGGCAAATGAACTCAACATGTTCTCATATAGTTGCGGAAAAAATTATTAGATCATCACAAGTCATCAAAAACAGTGGTTTTGCAATCCAGTACTAACTCTTGTATGTATCATGTGACTAAAACAGACAGAAAAGAAAATACGGAATGCCTAAAAACACTGTTTTTGTCAGTACAATGCCATAGATATTGATGTAAAAACTTATGTGATTTTGTTATTATCAAGAAAACCATAAAAAATGGATAGATATCAGCTCTGAAATTGAACTACTATGATCTATTTTTGTTGTTATTGTAATATTTGTCCAAGCAAATGTACCTTTAGTTGTACCAAGTATTAAAATTAACAAGAAATTGAAGAAAACATAGGGTGGGTTAATTTTTTGTGCGACGGTAATGTCAAGGGTACCTGACATACACTGCGTGCAGCGATCCACCAATCACAATTGTTCTTGATCAGTTTTCTGCAGTAGACCACGCCCCTGCACATGGAGTGAGTCGCTGATAACAACTTTGAAAAATTAGCAATGTACAAGAGAAAATCACCAAAAACAAAGACTTGGTGCCAAAAAGAAAAGCAACATCTACCTCTAGTTGTGTCAACAGGTGCAAGGCACTGTCAGCACAGTGCAATTAATTTGTTTGACCATTTATGTTGGCACCACACAGCTATTTTACTTCCCCCCCCATCAACTACTTTTTCATTTCACAATGTATGTTAAAGGGTTAAAAAAATTACATTGACAATTTTTTTCTAATATCGTGCAGCGCTACCCTGGATTCATACCTACGTAGTGAAAGTAACGTTTTGGTCATAAGCCCCTAACATCCTCACAGTATGAGGGTCACCTGTTTAATGTTTAATTCTGCTCGTCTCACCTAACCCCTGAGGTCATTGGTGGTAAAGCCTCATACAAATCCAATCTTGACTCCACTACACCTTACTCTCAGGGGTTTCCAACATCAATACTCTGCTTTTTCAACCTTCCCTTCACCCTTCCCCATCAACTCTTCCCTTTTCCTAGACTCTCCATCTTTCTTTTTCAGTTGAACTATGACCATAAGGTTTTACACATGACGTTTGCATTGAGTAATCCTTTACACTCTTGGTTACTTAACCCATGAACATCCACCGCTGACCAAAAACATCTGCTGATTTAAATGTTTAATATCTGTTGATTCAGTAATCCAGTAATACATGTCAGTACTTGGTGTAAAATACGGTTTGTCATCTTTTCGTGGTCATCAGATATGGCCCATTTGAACGTTCAGAGGCTCTGGAGATACCGCAGAAACATCATCTTCTACAACATTGATTCACCAGTAAAACCCATGGAGTTGGATCAATAGCAGTGGATGGAAAAGCGTAGTTCATGTTCAGTTAAAGATTGATTTTGCTGAATAAGTCACTTTTTCTTCAGTTTTCTCTGTTTTTGATATAATAATCCTCAACTTTACTCTGAGCTTTTATGAACATCTATGTGATTAGTGAATTAAATGTAGGAAAATACCTAATTTTCACAGAAAAAACACAAAATACAGAAGATAATACGATAATAAATGGTGATAAAGCGCTTAAGGAAGGTTAAATATAGAGAAAAATTCATTTGGGAACTCACACAGAAGTAAACTGGGTCCTTATGGATTAAACTAGTTGTTTTTTTGCCTAAAATTAGGATGGGAGAGCTGAATCTATTGATTTTTATTCCTTAAGACCTTAAGACAAGACGTTATATAAAAGTTACAATACTGTGCCCACTCTTCTCTTCATGAATTTGGTCAATATACTAGAAATTAATGGGTGCAAGGATACATCCAAAAACATTCTTCACCAGTCCCAAGGAACTATTGATTTTTTACAAGTATTTCCTTGATAAGTGACCCTTAAAGCTGACTAGTTATTTGTCTAGGGAGACGATATCCTTTTGTCTGTCTACTTGTAACTTTAACCACTCAAGCTTAAACCAGATATATGTGCAGAGAATAACGGGACCACTGGCTACTAATTGCCTACTCTTTCATTGCTAAGCAGATGCTAATATATTCCTGCTCTCTGGTGCAGTCGACCATTGGGAATCTACTGTGATTCTGAAGATAGGCGCAGATCTTGTCTTCTATCAGACATGCTGCATTTCCATATCTCACATTCCTTTCCATGAAACATTGATTAGGTCGTTCATTTGATATGTAGGCCAAAGCCGGAGCAGATCTTTTCTGCGTAACCTTTTTGTCCCTAAATGGCTACTAATTTGTTCTCTGTGTGCGCAAAGCCACGATGAAGGAGTCAAGCTGACTTGGAGTTTTCAGTCCTTTAATTGAATCTAGTAATTTGCTGTTTTGTACTCCTTTTTGTTATTCAAATGGCTAGAAAATGGTTACTTAAATAGCCAAATGTTTGAAGTTGCGTACAGGGTTCGTATGGGGTGCTTGAAATCCTTGAAAATTCTTGAATTTTAATATCGTGTTTTCAAAGATCTGGAAAGGGCTTGAATTTTAGTGTAAGTGCTTGAAAGTGCTTGCAATTCAAACTCTAATATGATTTATTTATTTATTTCTAATATCAACTCTGCCAGGTTAGATGGCCAAACCAAAGCTACTTACAGAGATGTGATACATTTTGAAAAATAAATAAGTAAAATAAAAGTGCTCTCAGGTTGACTCCAGGTAAATTTTTATTTTAATCTTTGTCTCGTTGCGAGTATGCTGAAGAATGTCAAGTGGCTTCCCTTTTTTAGAATAAAACTTTGTGTTCTTTAATTTTTGAACTTTTTGCTATTATAAAACCTAACTTTAGATGTCTCTAGGATAAAACAATGTATAAAATAAAAAATAAATAGATAAAATCCTGAGCATATGTATTCCTGTAGATACATCCTATGTTTTCTTTAATTTCTTGTTCATTTTAATGCCTGGTACAACTAAAGGTGCATTCGTTTGGACAAATATAATGAGAACAACAAAAAAATAGCTCATAAAAGTTTAATTTCAGAGCTGAAATTTATCCATTTTCCACGGTTTTCTTGATAATAACCAAAACCACATCAGTTGTTAGATCAATATCTATGGCATTGTACTGACAAAAACAGTGCTTTTAGACATTCCATGTCTGTTGTAGTCACATGATACACACAGGAGTTAGTAATTAATTGCATAACCATTATTTTAGATGACTCCTGATGGTCTAATAATTTTTGTCCATGTCTGTATGGAATTTACACCAGCGATAAGATGCTTTGCTGGAAAAATATGAAAGTGACCTTTATAAGTGCTTGAATTTGACCTTGAAAAATGTGTGTGAACCCTGTGTGTGTGTGTTTTGACTTTTGCAGGTGAGGCGGTAGCAGCAGGTGACGCCCTCTGTGAGATTGAGACCGACAAGGCTGTTGTTATCATGGAATCGAATGACGATGGTGTCTTGGCAAAGATCTTGGTGAGTGACCAAATGACAGATACATCTTCTATGACAGATGATTGTCCATCTGCATTTGTTTTAATTAGTGTATTGTCGGTACCTCGCTCATTCCACAATCATATTTAACAATGTACGGTCCACATTTTTGCCATAAATGGCCGTACTTTGAAATGAGATTTTTCCCATTAGTGTGGTACAGTTGGTTTTGTTTCAGGGTACGTCATTGCCTATGCTAATTGGCTACGCTTGTTACACCTACTTTCACTGTACATTGACAGCAAAGCTTTGACAAAGTGCCTTCAGTGACAAATACTCCTCTCATTCCATCCCCCCATTGCGCTGTTTGTTGTTTGAATTTTTAATGCGCGGCAAAACACAAAGTGATCTCTTGCCTTTCACCGGTACTCCACCACATGTTCATCACATGTTCATGAAGGTGCTTTATCTTCTTTCACTTTTTGATTATATGCTGGAGATCTAAATATAAAGTCAAGTCAGAGGAAATGGAAATTACTACCTTGTATTTTTAACCATGGAAAAATACTCTCTTGCTGAGTGTCACAGACAGTGCTTTATTGGATAACACAAATGTGGCATTGCATTTTTTGGACAGCCTGAAGGGAGTTCAAATTAATTGGGTGATGTGTCTGTGGGTTGCACTCATAACACAGCACAAATACACAGGCAGTTTGCAGTAGTGGATGTACAGAACGGAAAACACAGTGTACACTCGCAGAGATTGCCTGCAAAGTATAATACAGGGAAAGTGAAATAGAAAATATAACGTTCACACTGACACCAATCATAAACAAGAACTATTTTAATTAAATATTGTTTTAAAGGGGGTGTCTGGTAATAATTGATTTCAGGACTATGCCTATTTTCACCCTTCGCCTGAATTGCATTCTTCAACATTCTCTTACTCCATCCTTGTCTTTGCTACTGTGAGGATGAGGTAGTTTCCATGACAACCGCCCAAGAATTGGGGGTAGGGGCTTTAACGCAGAAGCTGGCAGAGAAAGATGGTCTGTATTAGATAAAGCCCCCTAGCTCTCTCTCTCTCTCTCCCTCTCTCTCTCTCTCTCTCTGATAGAGAGCATGTGCAGAGTTAATGAGAAAAACAACAGCGAGTAGCGTTATTTCAAAGATTCGTACACTCAGGCATTTACATGGCACGGCCAATGTGGTGTCCACTCTCTCTGGGTCAGAGTGCATTAGCTCTCTTCGAGGTGTAAAGCAGCTCTCCAAGTACCCGGTAGGTTTCTAATTTAGGGGCTACCATAATGACCTGCCTGTGGCCAAACGCCTGGACTGACTGTAACAGACCTGGGCCATCCCGCGCTCCACAGAGGTTATTTATCGGGGTCAACTGCTGCTACGGTCCTCCACCAATTTTCAACCATTGCTCTTGGGGGGTGAGAGAACAGGGTAAGGATGGTGCACATAATAGGTTGTGGAAGTTGGGGGTAGGAGCTCAAGCACCAAGAACACAGATTACTGTATCTCATCTTACTCTATATGTGTTGCTCTGCCCTGACCTGAGGGCTTCAATCTGGAAATCTGCTCTAGGTACAATCAATCACGCTCTGTAGGAAAGTCCATACATTCATAAATACCTGCAGCTCCTCTGTTGTATCTAAGATGAATGTTATTGAGCATAAAATGGAAAATGCATGACAGAAAATGAACCGATGGATAGAGCCTGGAGGTGTGTGACTCCACACTCAGGATTCAGTGTCATACTAATGAATTTGTACAGAAACATGTACTCATAATCAGATGTTTTAAACGGACTATGTGTTTAGTCTGTTTAAGAGAATCATACTAAATGTATTCCTGATAAGTACATCTCCTGCCTCTATGCTGCTGGCATAAAAACTAAATACATCAGCCCACAGTCACAGGTCAGGATTGAGATGACATTATTTATCTTTTATGGCATCTTGTCCTTGGGGAATGTAGGCAATACAAAGCAACAGAAAACATGGAGTGAAATGATGTGAAAGCAGTTATTTATGGTAAGACACCTAAACAAAAGGGATGCTCAGATGGCTTGAGCTTGTTCTCCAGTTGTGGCTTATATTTCTCTGTGAGAGATTACATCAGGCTGTTGTTAAAAAACAGTAACAATGTAGTTCCTCTATTTCACAGAATCTGTCATGCTCTGTTGATCATATGCTGAGCTCCTCTTGAACTAAATCCATCTTTGTGTTACAGAAAAGAGCTGTGAGAGGTCTAGCTTTTATTTGTATTTGCACTTTTTTAGTGTTCACTGTCTAGCCGTGATCTTTGCCCCCTGTGACAGCTGGGGGCCAAAACTGAAATGATCTAAGTTTATGAATCTACATCACAAGATTAACAGCCATAGCAGCCACCAATCTGTTGAAATCGAATCAAATGGTGATGACTAGTGAGGCTGAGCTTATTGTTACTGAGCTGTTTAGACTCTCAGGGGGGCTTGTATGGCTGTATGGTAACAGTTTGGGGATAAGTAGGTTAGAACCTCATAAATGGTCTATTCTGACTCTGTAATATCATTAGTTTAGCTAATGGCCTTTAGAGAAATCCCCCAAGAGCCTTTTCAGAGATCTCAGACTTTTCTGCTGCTGAACAGCTACCATAGAAATGGATGCAAACTGAATCTGGCACGCTGACTGTAGATAAATACAGTCATGATGCTATTTATATAATCAGAGAAAATATGACTGTGAGCAGATAAATCACAGTTCACACTTTTTTTTCTGTTCTGATTTTTTTTTAAATGGTCAACCACTCATGGAATAGTTGGCTTTAGAAATACAAAACCTATGTTTACCAGGTACAATTTATGTTAAAATAACTAAAAAACATGTTTGAGAAGCCTTAGTGTTTTGGTAAGGAGTTTAATGTTGTGTCAGACTGCAGAGACATTGAAGTTTTGATGAAGCTTTGGTCCAAAGAGTCCAAACATCAGTCCAGTAAGAATTGACTGTTCTATATATTTATCTATCTTAAGGTGACACAAATAGAGTCTTTGTGATTTTTATTAAAAACTTAGAATACGCTATTCCATTCACAAAACTGTCTTAACTATTGCAAATGTCAAGTGTTAGAATTGTTTATGGTGCCCATATGTTTCATGGCATAACCATATGATGGCAGTGTTGAGCCCAACACCACTGAAAACTAAGCACTGGTAAAGCAGTCGAGTAGCGTGCATATTGTGCTTGTTTTACTGTTGGGCCTCAAAATCCTACAATTGCATTCTTGTGTGTGTTGATGTTGTGTAGGCAGAGATGCAGTTTCTTTACATGTACTGCACTTTCTGTGGAAAGAGTTCTTGTATGAACCAACATCCAAACAGCCCAAACCACCAGTTGAATTTGTAAAACTTCAATCCTGTTTAGTCAACACATAAATAATGCATACTAGTACTTGTAAGTTGTGTATCTAATTGGAATACGTATATAATCATAGTAAAAATATGTTTACGTGTAGATATCAGTGTTTGATGTTGTGATTGTTGACATTTTTTTTTTCTACAACCATGTGCTTGAAGTCTCAGTCCTTCATCTTCAGTCGTATTTACATATTGTGATCGCTGCATTGCAACACATCACATAGCGCACAGATGTTTGTGTCATACTACCGCATTTGTGTGGGAAACCTATTGCGCCTGTGGTTTCTACCATGTGGAAAACCTCCTCTGGGACTCAAACGAGGACGGTGTGGAAATTTCCCTCGTTAGGTTCTGCCCCATCCATCACCTTCCGCTGTTCAAGTACGTTGCTATACATACACCAGGAATTAAGAACCAGAGAGGGGGAAAAAAACGCCTAGGTGTGAACACACATACACACGCTGACAAATTAGAGTGAAAAAATGAGGTGTTCAGGGTGGGGGTCGTCACACATTAGACATAAGATGAATACCTTATGTAAAAATCAATATGTTTTACCCCCTGGCATTTGTTGAATTTGTGTTGTACAACATCCTATAGTTGCAGCTTGTTTAAGTTCAGCACTCGGGACATCGAATGCAATTTTAAAGATCTATAACTCATTGAATATTTAGCTAAATTTGCATGTATTTGCTTGGCCTCTCTGTGTCTGCTTTTCAGTTAAGTTCGACGATCTGATGTGCAGTCTCCTTTTCAGCTTTACCTCTTTGTTTCCGCCGTCAGTCTACAGAACAATTAGCTCTACAGTGAACTAGTGTCACACATTAACAACAGAGGGTGAGCTCTTTCTACCAGTGAGCGCAGGTGTTCATATATTCTACTGTTCTTTCCACTCAGCTAGACATGATTGTTAAAATACAGCTTTTGGTTTTACAAGCCTGCTAGAGAGAGGGAGGTAGGGCGTGCTGGTTGGTTTGTTTAAGGATTTACTTGTAGTTGTTTATTGTGACATTTGACATTACTGTCCCTCTATTTAGGATTGTTTTGGGGGGGCATGTCAATTTACTTAACCTGTTTCTCAACTACTTAGGGTGTTTTCAGACTGGGTATCAGGTAGAGCTGCACAGTATATAATTTGAGCATTGTCATCGCAATATACGTCTGCACAATAATTATGTCGCAGGTCGTCCAATGTAGGAGATAAATAAACTCATTGTGTTCTCATCAAATTTCAAGGGTATCTGACACACACTGCACGTCATGATCCACCAATCATGATCATTCTTAATCAGTTTGGAGTCAGTTGCTGGTGACACCATGAACAAGAAAAAAATCACCATCAAGAAGACATGGTGCCTTAAAGAAAAGCAATGTCAGTTATTTGGAATTATTTTGGCTACAAGAAGGAGGAAATTGAAACACGTGTTCTGTGTTGACAGTGTCTTACACCTGTTGACACAACGAGAGAAAACACAACTGATTTTTTTGGCCGTTTTTGTCGGCACCACACAGCTATTATATCCTCCTGAGTATTTTTTCATATTACAATATGTATCGTGGGGTTAAAAAGAAGTTGCATTGTTAGTTTTTTCCAATATTGTGCAGCCCTAGTATCCAGATCCGTGCTGTACCTGGATACGCTCACACCTGTACCTCAGATGTTGCATTCACAAGCACAAGAACAAGTGGCTGTTACAGGGCTGAAACAATAGGTGGCAGTGTGGAAGGAATTCTGTCACTATTCAACAAACACAGAAGTGACAAACCCTTACATCACCAACTGAGCGACTGTTCTGTTCACGAGGAATACTTTTCTATCCGTTAGCCTGTTTAAGGCCAAGAGAAGAAGAGCGACCTTGGTTGTCCCTAATATATCACTGGGCGGTTCGGTCAATAAGACGAGCCTGTGCCACGCGGATCCGAGGCTGTTTTAGGAGACAACAGGAGCACCGTCTGTGGCCTCGTAATGATTAGGTCACTGCCGGTGTTTGGTACAGATTACTTTGACACAGCAACGTTCCATACTGGAATCCACTCGAGGCTGATTTATGCTCTACGTTAAAAACGCAGACGTATACGGACTGAGCGTCTGTCCATCTCCTGTGTACATAACATGCGTATTTCTGTCGGTTTTCTGGGAGCTTGCGGATGCGTAACCGGACAGACGAAATGGAGCAGTACCACCTGGAACAGTGGAGGCAGTGTTGAGATTTGAACAGAATCAATTCCATAAATAGCAGCTTACAAAGAGCGACTGTGTTATTAAGTGAAAAACTACTACTACATATTTATGACAACGACTCTTCTCAATATCAACATTAGTATCCACATCCACAAAACCTCCTCTATCGTCACCATGGTTGTTGTTATTGACTTTATTCATCTTAAATAACTTTACTCTTCTTCTTGGTATTTGGCCAGTGTGATAATTATGAGCAGCGCCCTCTGGAGAATTGATTGAGAAACACTCATTGTGACGTACAGGACACATGGAAGTTTGAAAGCAGTGATGCATGACAGTGTTGGAAACGGACATACCTATTTACGTACATAAAGCAAACATAAATGAGCCATCAGTCTGTACCCAGGACTACCTTCTCAGTATGGACTTGAGTATGGTACTAGCACATGGAACGTTTGCATTTACACTGATAAAATTAAGTGGTTTTTGGGGTCCAATGTACTCAGATACTCAGTGCGAAAACACCCTTAGACATGAAGTTCCGAACACTGTGATTTCCTCTCCCCTTCTGGCAGCCTTTCCTTTTCTTGATCGCCTTCTCCCCTGAGATGAAGCTATACCTTTAAGAGACGGCTCACTCGTCGATACCTTTTTGAAAACAGATTAAGTGAAGCCACCCATCCCCGTGTTTTGTGCTCAGCCTTTCATTTACACTGATCAATACTGACTGAGGAACAACACCTTGCTTGGGGAGAGTAGCAAAAGCCTTGCAGTGGATTTGGATTACCCTGTAACAGGATAGTGAATCAATGGTTGACAGCTATCAACAGCATGAAAACACATCCATAGCACTCCAGGAACCTACTGAAGCACAGCTGTATTTTTACCTGTTTTGTCATAGTAATACAGGGGAGTAATTGAGTGACGGAAATTGAAGAGACAGGGAAGCTGTCTCTTAATGATGGCCATTTAAAGGTGTGTTCAGGGACCACTGCATAACTGACAACTTGTTTTGCACATGCATGAAACAGAGAAGACTTAAGCCCTATTCATACTGGATTTGTTTTATTTAGGATGTGGGGTAACATCACTTTACCAAGGGATGTTGGTAATATTGATGGCCGATTGACACGAGATAAGAATTGTCAGTAAATCTACCACAAGTGGGAGAGGTCAACCCACTTGCGCACTGCCGTCCCCCCCGTTGTCATGTACATATGTTGCTTCCTGTTAACACTGCCAAGAACATTAATATTGTCCATCATTTGGATGATTAAGCTAACATTTGTTTTAATTGGCCACATAGCCCTGCTACATTGCTTATCTTACCTAAAGCAAATTAGAAGTCCTGTGCCTCTAAAAAGTACTTTAGACTACAGCTGTACAATATATAATTTGAGCATCATCATCACAATGTATGTGTGCACAATAGTCACATCGCAGGTCCTGAAATGTAGGAGGTAAATGAACTCTACTTGATTTCATCCAATATCAGGGGTACCTGACACACACTGTGCACAGCCATCCACCAATCACAGTCGTTCTTAAGCAATTTACTGAAACAGACCACACCCTCTGCACATGGAGTGAGTTGCTGGTAACAACACTAAAAAATGAGCAACGAACAAGAGAAAATCACCGAAAACAAAGAAGAAAGATCACTGAAAAGAAAGTAATCACCAAAAGTAAAGAAGAAAATCACAGAAAATGAAGAAAATCACAGAAAACAAGGTAGAAAATCACCAAATACAAGGAAATCACAGAAAAAGAAGAGCAAAATCACCAAAAACGAAGAAGAAAATTGCAATATATATTGAAAGGTTAAAAAAAAATTGCAATGTCAGTTTTTTCCAATATCGTGCCGCCCTACTTTAGATCTTCTTTTCTGTCTAAATCCGATCTGTCGTACACAGATTCTGACAGTACATGACATGCACTTGTCCAACTGCCTTCTGAAAAACTGAGTGCTTCTTCAAGAGCCTTCGTACTTGAAAAGCTGCGAAAAACCAACAGGATATGGCGGAACATCTACACAAATATTACCTACTGGCCTATTTGGACTGGATTAGTTTTACCTGCGGTCATTTTCCCAGACTCTTTTACAGAAGGTAAAAGTCGACATTGTGCAATAATGATTACTGACATGGCACATTCGAATGGGACTAAAATCTCTGGCAATTATTACTTTACCCCACATCCCTATGTAAAACTAATCCGAATAGGGCTTGAGACAGCTTTTCACGCTCAATTGCATTTGTGAAATGAGAGAACCGGTTTTGACAATATTTCCCGTTCTATCCCTTTTTATAGATGGAGGAGGGCAGCCGCAATGTTCGCCTGGGCACTCTGATTGCCCTCATGGTGGAGGAAGGGCAGGACTGGAAGCAGGTCGAGATCCCACCTCCAGAAGCTGCCGCTCCATCTGCAGCTCCAGCTGGTACCCAGGCAGCCTCTGCTCCAGTTGTGCCCCCTCCTGCTCCTCCTGCACCTCAGCCACCAAAGCAGACCACATCAGGACCGTAAGTGGCTCCTCCTGGTTTTTAATAAGCTCCAACTACCTAGCAGCTTTACAGATATAAATAAGCAAAGCGCATTTAAGATCATATTATAGTTTAAATACATGAATTAATTTTAGCCACTGAATGCTATGGTGTCACTGCACAGAGTAGATCAATAAAAATACTGATTTATATGAAAGGATGAAATGTTATTGTGAAGATCAGACGTTGTTAAAATTAGGTCATACCTGTTTTAATGTTCCAGAACCTAGCATGATGAGTCAGTAGATTTTGCTTGGTTCACATTTGAAAACACGTGAAATTCAAGTCTAACGTTGTTGACACAATAAATACAAACGACAAAGGCACAGGAACTCCCACAAAACAAACAAGGTCTATTTGTTATGCAAACATTTCATGGTGAGTCCAGCCTCATATTCAGATTTGTAACTTGGCTACATCAGCTTGTTAGGCAACAAAGATTTATGTTTGTGCCGTGCAACAACGATTGTCTGTTTGAGATTTATGGGTTTAACCCTTTCATGTATAGTGGTCACAACAGTAGACAGTTATTCTCTTGTATATTTATGGGTTTTGTTGTTTTAGTTCCATATCGGCCAATACAGTGGACACTCGTGCACCATCCCATAATACCCTAACATTCAGACCATTACTGTAACTTTAGTGTTCTGGATAAACCTGGTCTGCAGTAACATGTTGGAGTGAAAATCCATTGCTAATTGTTATTAGACTGTGATTAAGAGTTTTC
>JAPTGZ010000023.1:8797981-8813087 GCA_029814645.1 Fowleria isostigma | reverse complement strand
TAGCTGGGATAGGCTCCATGTGACCCCCGTGACCCTAATGAGGATAAAGCGGGTTCAGAAAATGAATGAATGAATAATGTTGCATTGTGCTGTTTCCATCCAAGACAACAATTTATCTTTCTGAGACCCAGCAATGCATTTTTGTCCTCTGTAGGGGACACAAGTCTGATAGTTTTACTTAAATAATGCTGTCCACTGCAAAGAACATTCCTTAAATAAATAGATACATGAATGAATGAATAAATAATAAAAATGTATTGGAGAAAACTATTGTATTATACAGTTTTTAATCAAGACAATTGTTTAATGTAAAAATATATATATATATATACCCTTCCTGGGTCTCAGGAGGTTAATGTCAAAAAAATTAAATAAAAAAAAAAAAAAAACCCTTTTACTTTCCTTGGTCTTATGAGGACATGACAGGGACTATTTAGCTGTAGGAGAGTTGAACTGAGGTGATGTTTTTATTTTGAAAGGGCTGACCGGAAGCCGTGTGCGTTAATTGAACTGTCTTGTTGAGGGTCGGTGACGCCATCTTGAAATTGTCCCGACCAGAGGAGGCGGGGAGGAGACAGACTTCGGAAAACCAGCTCGTCCTAAACTCGATAGCTGCTCGGTCGACACGGATTAACGGCAGCTTTAGCGCTTGTTGCTAACATATTCCACCGTCCCCACGAGTCTTTTCGACGGGAGAATTGTGTTTGGCCCACTTTGGGGAAGGCTAACACCCGGGAGAGCTCCTCGTAGTCGGCTGTGTTTCCCTCCTGGAGCGGACGGAGGGTGTTTTTTTTTTTTTTTGGCTGTGGCCGGGCAACCCCTCCGGACCGTCGGACGCAAACCGAGGCTTTCACCAACGGAATAAAACAACCCCGACCGGGTGTCCGGACCCGCTGTTGTCATTGTCGGATACCGTACGGGCTCGTTTCTCCACCGGTTCGGTCGTTTCCCAGCTATGCGTCGGAGCTTACGGAGGAGAAGTTTGATTGGACAGCGGAGTGCGCTTGATTTCCAGTCCGATGGATGTTAGCCCTGCCCGGCTGTGGCTCGGCTCGTTGCTCCGCTGGTCCCCTCCAAACCCCAGCAGACACAGGTGAACACGGCTGGACACAACAATGCTGCAGACCTGGCTAGTCCACCACAGCCCCGGCTTGAATGCCAACAAGTCGCCTTCCAGTGTTTGTGTGTAAACCTGGAAACACCAACCATCCCCTCCTCTTCTTCATCTTCCTCCTTTTTTTGGACTACTAAGCCTTGCATTACCTGGGATCTTTTGGATTTACGCTATTTTAAGTATATAAACATGTCATTTTTGCAGAGACAGTGCTCCCAGACAGTGGAGCAACCAGACATTTAATTCAACACAGTCGTTTTTTAATAGATTTTTTGTTGTTGTTGCAGTTCTTTTTTTTTTTTCTCTCTTTCTTGTCAGAGGATCACATTCGAATGGAAAATGGGAGACGCCACCAAACTGGCCTTCGCCGTTTTCCTCATCTCCTGCTCTTCAGGTGGGTGTGGGGGGGCTGTACATGGTTTACTGTCAGCTGTGGAGAATTCAGTGCATTGCTTATTGTTGCCTCTGCAGAATGCAGTGCATAGCTTGTTATTATCTGTGGAGAATGCACTGCAATGCAATGCAATCCAATGGGAAGGGGTTGCAAACACCCCCCCTTACCCATCCAAAAAAATCCCATTTTGTCTTCTCGCCTCATTATCTCTACCCTCTGCTTGCATCCTCCATGTGTGGATGTGGATTGTGTGTTTTACAGATGTTAGGAGTGAGCTCAAGATGGGGTCTGGGGACCTCAGCGGGTCCTGGAGGGGTTCCTTTTGGGACATACCAGTACAAATTGGATTTTTAAGCTCAATTCAATTAAGGAAGGGGCATTATGGGACTGAATTAGGGCTGGTTTTTCTTCCAATTTGCAGTATAGAATTGAATTGATTGGTTTATTTTGAGGTTATACACTTTACGTACAGTATCTATTTCATTATGTATATATATATATTTAGATAATAGATAGAGAAATTGTGGTAAACACAATAGACAGAGAAATTGATTGTAAATACTGATTAGTACACCAAGTTAACTTTAACACGACATACAGAACTTAAATGTACCGAATAAATAGGAAAAATACCAATAAAACACAAGAGTATAAGCACCAAGACAAAATGATATCCATATCATTATGTGTACACAATATACACAATGATTCACTGTCAGTATACAACCCTAGTAGCCTAGAAGGGAGTGAGAAGAAGTAAAATGTATTTACTCCCACCCTGTTTGACTACTTAAACTTGAATGGTTGCAATTAAGTCAAATAAATTAGTTGTGAATGTGCATTAATACACCAAAACTAACTTTAACACATTATTGGGTACATTTGGGTTCTGTAAAAAGAGAAAAAACAATAAAACGCAACAGATTATAGGCACCAAGACAAAATAATATCCACATCAGTATGTGTGTGTATACATAATATACGTAAATATATACAGTAATTCAGTAGTAAATTCTAGTAGCGTGAAAGGGAGTGAGAAGTAAAACTTAACTCCATTTCCCAGTTTTACTACTTATATTTGTATAGTTGTAATTTAGTCAAAAATTATTTGTAAACATACATTAACACACCAAAACTAATTTTAACACAACATTCAGAACACAATTGTACCTAATAAAGAGACAATAATACAAATAAAACACCATATACATTTGTATAACTAGTGCAGTTGCAAAATAAAGCAGGTTACACATGAAAGAGGTGAGATTTCAACATGTGTTTTAATAAATTATAGTTAATTATTGTGTAAAACCTAAACAAGTAACAGTAGCATTACTAATAACATTAAAATAAATATGTATACGAGTGCATTTGTTCCTTTAAGTCATGGAAAGTTGTGGTGGGTTAACTACATGTAGGTGGGCATGATCTTGTTCCGAGTCATCTCACTGCAAAACGGCACATTTCAAATGGGAGAAGAAGCTTGTTTTTTTTTTTTCCAGGCGAGATGCTTATTAAATGTCAGTGAGGTTAATAAAGGGTTAAAGTCAATCCAGTAGTGTTTTTATCTGCCAGAACACAGTGGTTTCCAGCTCCTGGGAGATGTGTTCATACTGGTTTCTGGTGTCAGAAGGCCAAGAAGAGCTCAGTGATGTTTATCCTTTGGTGCATTTGTTGCCTGGATCTCGTTTTGTGAAGTAATTGTTGCACAGTAAAGCAGACAAGGGACTGGTTTAGCATCTTAATGTAAAATATGTTGGTTTATTTGTAGCTTAGTGATACAACGGTCGATTTGTCTCTGGTGTCATGGGTCCAGAGAAGACCAACCAGCCACATTTAACTCGTAAAGGCACGCATCTACTGATCTAGAATGTTTAATAACTGTTGATCCACTAATCCTATCAATGCATGGAAGTAACTAGGGTAAAATGCTGTTTCTTTGCTTTTCATGGTCATCAGATATGACCCGTTTGGACGTTCAGAGGCTCCATAGTGAACGTGGAAACACCATTATCTTCTGCAACATTGATTCACCAGTGAAAACCATGGAGTTTGATAAATGACAGTGGTTGTAGATGCCTGTTTTTACGCTCCGTTATGGATATCTTTGCTGAAAAAAGTCACGTTTTCCTGATTGGATCCAACGGTCTGTGAATTTACTCCCAGCTTTTATGAACATCTACATGATCAGTGAATTACATATGGGAAAATACTGGATTTACACAGGGAATAATGAAATAAATGGTGAGAAATTACTTGGATAAGACCAGAAGATTATTTGGAAGTTGTGAACAACAGTTGTGGTCTTAAAACGTTAAGATCAGCGTTGCATTCAAGTGACACTGTTGTCATTTGTCTAAAAATTAAGTGTATACGTTAGGGCTGCACGATATTGGAAAAAACTAACATTGTGATTTTTCTTAACCCTGCGATATATATGGAAATTTTCTTCATTTTTGGTGATTTTCTCTTTTGTTTTCGGTGATTTTCTTCTTTGTTTTTGTGATTATTTTTCTTTTATTTAGGTGATTTTCTTCATTTTCTGTGATTTTCTTCTTTGATTTTATGATTATTTTCTTTGCTTTCAGTGACTTTCTTCATTTTGGGTGATTTTCTTTTTGTTTTCGGTAATTTTCTTCTTTGTTTTCATGATTATTTCCTTCATTTTCTGTGATTTTCTTCTTTATTTTTGCAATTATTTTCTTTGCTTTCAGTAATTTTCTTCATTTTCTGTTTAATTTTCTTCATTTCTTTGATTTTCTTCTTATTTTCAGTGATTTTTTTTGTTTTGTTTGTTTGTTCGTTGGTCATTTTTCAATGTTACCAGTGACTCACTTCATGTGCAGGGGTGTGGTCTGCTTCAGCAAACTAATTAAGAACGAGTGTGATTGGCCTCATTAAAAACATCTCCACCTTTATGAAAAAGCACAGCTACCAGGGAAACCACAGATGTGAGTGTGTCTGCTAGTATTTAATTAGAATCTAAATGCATTACATAATAATTATTTCATAAAATCCAATTAGGATAATTTGCTAGACTGAGTATGCAGGTCAGCTTCTGCTGGCAGATGTTTATCTTTGTGATAAGCTTGGGCAGAACAGCTGTTTATGTATGTATGAACCGTCGTCGCTGGAGCTTATCCTAGATAAGCACGACTAGGGTTTGCTTTTCTTTCTATTGAAGACTTTTTTTCCTTAAAGAGGAGAGAAGCTACTTAAGTGAGGAAAGCTGCAGTTCCTATTAAGACAAATCTAGTCTTCTGCTTTCACTGTGTGCACCACCATTACAGCATGTACAATAACAGGTACCAATACTAACACATTTCTGTCATTTCTACAGTAAAAAAAAAAAAAAAAAAAAACTTCCAGTAACTTCTTGTTCAAACAAGTTACAAGGTGTAACTGTTTGTTGCAATGCATTATGGGTAAAAAAATAAATAAATAAATTACAGAAATTTCAACCTTTATTTTACAGTATCGCATTGTTCGTCCGGACAAATGACAGTTAATCCTGTTAGTATTATTGGCAGTTTGAAAAGACGAAGAGGACATTAGGACGGTCACCGGGGAGTTGAACCCGCTATCCATCCACTCAATAAAATGTAAGTAAGATGTTTTTATCCCAAAGAACTAAAATGGGATTCAAGTACTAACTCCATGGATATAATTGGACCGTATAAATGTGTATTTTAACTGGGCGTGTACATTACACTGTACGGTCTGCATTTGTCTACATGTGTAGACATGTCAAAACCAGCATTTTAGTCAAAATAATGTTTCTGTATTTGTCTGAGTGACTATTTCACATTATTTTATTTTTCTTAGTCGTATTTCATACAGAATATGCGGGGTGTGGGACTCAGAATGCGCCGTTTTTGCAAGTGTTAGCTAGCGAAAAACGGGTTAACTTAAGCTAACGCTAGCTGTGTGCATTAGCCTCATTCAGATAGTCCAGGCCCTGTTAGCGCCGTTACCATGGCTACAGACTAAACAAAACAAAAATAGATTTTTTTTTTCTCTAAAACACAATACACTGCTGTAACTTATATAAAGCAACAACTTGGAAAAAGTACCCAGTAATATACTGTAATATATATATATATATATTTTTTTTTTTTTTTTACAGTAATTAAACAATTTTACAGCATTTTATTTTGAACTTTTTTTGCTTGTATTTACTGTAAATTCTACAGGAGATTTGTTGCAGTGCATCCTAACCAAGAGAATCTAAAACCAATAAATCTACATGTCTATGGGATTTTTGTAGAAACTGCCTGATTTTCCATCTAAGAACCAACAAATAGTCATTTACCTTAATTTAAATGTAATAAATCTTGGTCCAGATATTTGCAGCTGTAACTAAACTTGACTTGAAGTATGTGGATTAAACAGTAGTCTATTGAATATAAAAAAGGTTTTAGTCTTGGGATGTTTGTTGACATAAAGTATGAATTGTAGGCAGAAACTAAATCCTACAGGAAATTTATTACAGAGCATCCTAATCAAGAGAATCTAAAACCAATAAATCTCTATGGAATTGATGTAGGAATTGCCTTATTTTCCGTCTAAGAACCAACAAACAGTCAATTACCTTAATTTAAATGTAATAAATCTTGTACCAGATATGTGCAGCCGTAACTAAACTTGACTTAGAGTATGTGGATTAAACAGTAGTCTATTGAACATCAGAGAGGTCTTGGTCTTAGGATGTTTAGTGACATAAAGTATGAATTGTAGGCAGAAACTGTAAATTCTACAGGAAATGTATTACAGTGCATCTAACCAAGAAAATCTAAAACCAATAAATCTACGTGTCTATGGGAGTGATGTATAAACTGCCTGATTTTCCATCTAAGAACCAACAGTCATTTGCCTTAATTTAAATGTAATAAATCTTGTTCCAGATATGTGCAGCCATCACTAAACTTGACTCAGTAAATGTAGATTAAACAGTAGTCTATTTAATACCAGAGAGGTTTTGGTCTTGGGATGTTTAGTGATATAAAGTATGAATTACAGTGCATCCTAATCAAGAGTATCTAAAAACCAAACTCTATGGAATTGATGTAGAAACTGCCTGATTTTCCATTTAATAAATTTATCTTAATTTAAATGTAATAAATGTTGTTCCAGATATGTGCAGCCATAACTAAAGTTAGAGTATCTGGATTAAACAGTAGTCTATTGAACATCAGAGAGGTTTTGGTCTTTGGATGTTTAGTGATATAAAGTATGAATTGTAGGCAGAAACTAAATTCTACAGGAAATGTGTCACACTGAAGGCAAAGATCCTACTCTGGAATGAGTTATGAATTCATGGCTCCTCTTTATGTGTGACATTAACTGACTAATGGGTTTTCTACATTTTTAATTCAGAATATAAATTACCTAAGGTAAGTTGTGTGTTATGCCAGTAGCAGTGGAACAGAGGTACAGGAACTCCATTACTATTTCATATTATGGCCGGGTTTCAGAAACGGTCCCTCCTATGATCGTAGTCTGCACTAACTCCAGTCCTCCCTGCTATTTAGCCTTTACTCTTCACCACTTAAAACAAACTTTTCAGTGACGGGCTTCTGGGACATTTTGTTCCGCGGTTGCTGTGGTATCAGATAGAGATGTGTGCATTCTGTGTTGAAGAGGGGGAAAGTAATGAGACTAACAGGCAGAGACGGTTGGGGGGATTACAGGCAACTGGCGCTGCCCAGCTGTTTTCTACAGTATGTCTACTGTTCTGCTGGCCATTTACAGCCTCACACATACACCTTCCACAGCGCCAGTTACCACGGTGATGGAAGGTACATTCAAATAAAAAAGCCAGAGGACCAGTTCAGTGCCCTTTAACAGAGTCGGTGATATACATATGCAAACATGTTTTCCATGTCTTTCTCATCCTTTACATAAAATATGTGATTTTTATTACTCATTTATGAAATTCTTATTTTGTGATGTTTTTAATATGAAGGTGGGTGAAGTATAACTAGGCCTTAAAGACAACATTTGACGACGTCCCCTTATTCTTAACCCACATAAATACATAGTGATTACTCCAGTGGACACATTCAAAGTTTTTATATTCACAGGTTCTGTTGTTTTAGTTCTATATCAACCAACACAGTCGACACTGACGCATCATCCCATATTCATCCCATTACTGTAACTTTGCTGTTCTTGATAAACTTGACCTGCAGTAACATGGTTTAGTGCAGGGGTCTCAAACTCATTTCTTCCAGGGGCCGCATTCGACCCAACTGGATCTCAAGTGGGCCGGACCAGTAAAGTAATAGCATCATAATCTATGAATAATTACAACTTTTTCTCTTTTAGTGCATTAAAAACATTAAATTATGAAAATATTTACATCTACAGACTATCGTTTCACAAAAAAATGTGAATAACCTGAAAAAAATGGAAAATTTGTAAGAAAAATATGTGTAGTTTTAACAATATTATGCCTCAACTTATCATTTGTACATTACATTCCAAAGAATATTACACAAACATTTGGTAACAGGTATAATATTGTTAATAATTTGGAGTTTGGAGCTAAAATAAGAACAAATTGTCATTCAATTTCTCATTTCTCCAGATTATTGTTGGTCTTGATAGTTCTTTGCAGTTCAACTGGACTAGTTTGGTTTCAAAAGAGCAAAACTAGTCCATTTGAACCTAGAAAAATGAAGATGGCACTATTTACAGGTTGACAGTAATTTTACTTTTAATCATATTGATCTGTACGTGGAACCTGAACTAAAATGATTTCAAAATCCTTAATTGTTAATATCTTCGGTGTAATTTTTTGCCTTTTGCAAATTCTTCCTGTGGGCTGCATTGGACCTTTAGGCGGGGCAGCGGTTGGCCCCCAGGCCGCATGTTTGAGACCCCTGGTTGCTAATTGTTTGAAAAAGAGTGTGGATACTCAGCAATGCTAGATCTTCTGATCCAGTTCATTCCTTCACTTACTCAGTTGAATAACCTTTTAGCTGGCACGTCTGTTTCTGTGCATAAAATTTGACACCATGGCACCATATCTGCTGCCACACAAGGAAAGATTACTGAGCATTTTCTCCAGAGTCAAAAGCATTTTCCTTGAAAAGAGTAAGTTTGGCTCTGTATTGAGTAATTTTGACTCTGTATTGAATAAATATGGCTCTGTATTGAGTAAAATTGGCTCTATATTGAATAAATTTAGCTCTGTATTGAGTAAATTTGATTGTATTGAGCAAATTTGGCACTGTATTGAGCACATTTGGCTCTGTATTGAATGCATTTGGCTCTCTATTGACTAAATTTGGCTCTATATTGAATAAATTTGGCTCTTTAATGAGTAAATTTGGCTCTGTATTCAGTAAATTTTGACTTGAATAAATTTGGCTCTGTATTGAGTAAATTTGGCTCTGCATTGAGTAAATTTGGCTCTGTATTCAGTAAATTTTGACTATTGAATAAATTTGGCTCTGTATTGAGTAAATTTGGCTCTGTATTGAATAAACAGCTCTGTAATGAGTAAATTTGGCTCTGCATTGAGTAAATTTGGCTCTGCATTGAGTAAATTTGGCTCTGTATTGAATAAACTTAGCTCTGTAATGAGTAAATTTGGCACTGTATTGAGTTTGAAGAGCTCTACTCTAAGAGTAACGCTCTTTTTAGAGATGGACCAAATGTTATCTGATTAGAGTAAAAGTTTTCTTCAATTTTCTGTGTAACCCACTTCAATGATGGTTCTATCATTCTGGGTGTAGAACATGATTGGCTATTGGGAGGCTATTGGGGGGGGGGGCTGTCATCAAATGTCATCTTTATGGGGGAAAGAGTAAATAAATCTATTGGTTATTGTATATGTAAAAAATGTTTTGTTTTATTTTTTTCTTCTGCTCAAAACAAGTAAATTTTAAAAATGTTCTCATTTCCAATACAGTGGACACAGGAAAAAAAATAAAATCATCTTACAATGACTAATATCTCCCAAAATATCGGTCCTATCAACTTGCTGTTTCCACTAGTCTCTTCCTTGACCAAAAATACATAAATATGCCAAACTGCAGCCGTCAGCTCTGTACAGATTTTGTGTGATGCCCGAGACACACAGACAGCGTCCACTTCCCTTCTATAATATAGAGACATTTGAGGGAGTCTTTCAGTTTAGTAAGTTATAGCTGGCCAGTGTGCTCCATCATCTCTAATCCCCATCATCTTCAGTCATCCCCTGAAAATGTATAGTGCGAGTACTTATCTATGTGCACAACCAGCTGACACAAACAGATACAGCTGCTCCAGGGATTAACCTCAGATCAAGACACCAACACCACAGCTTCACAAAGTGAAACCAGTGTGTGGGCCTCCTTTAAAGCCCATTAAAAGAACAAATGGAAAAGCCGGCAGGAAGTGAACATGAATGTGTGCAGAGTATATAAGCACAATATGAGGCCATTTTATGTTACATAGCAACCGTATTTGAGGCAGTAGAACTTTTTTTTTTTTTTAATTCTCAGCTTTTTTGGCCCATAAAGACCCAAACATCCATCTATGACCAAATGCATCTACTAATATAAACTGTTTAATACCTGTTGATCCACTAATCCTATCAATACATGTAAATAATTGTTGTAAAATACAGTTTGTCATCCTTTTATGGTCATCAGATAAGACCTATTGGGACATTCAGAGGCTTTGTAGTGGATGTGGACACACCATCATCTTTGACAATATTGATTCAGCAGTAAAACCCATGGAGTTGGATCAATGACAGTGGATGGAGATGCTTGGTTTATGTTCAGTTAATAATAAATTTACCGAAAAAGTCGCTTTTTCTTCAGTTTTCTCTGTTTCTGATATAACAACTCTCACCTTTACCCTGAGCTTTTATGAACGTCTACATGATTAAATATAAGAAAATACCTGATTTTCACTGCAAAAACACAGAGTACAGAAGATAGTACAGGGTTCCCACGGGTCTTAAAAAGTCTTAAAAGTCTAAAATTTACAAATCTGCATTTAATACCTTAAAAAGTCTTTAAAAGATATTAAATTTGATATGGTATATTGTAGGTTTTTTTTCCGGTGGTAGAATTCTTGCCTGCTGCACAAAAGGCCTGGGTTTGATTCCCGGCCAATGCGGTTCCAAGCCCAGTGTTCAGGAAGGGCATCCTGACGTAAAAACATACGCCAAATCATTGTGCAAATCAGCTGATTCGCTGTGGCGACCCCAAAAGGGAGCAGCCGAAATGGAAAACCAAGGCATATTATGTTTAAAATGTGTGTGGGGAAGGTCCAAGCTGCAAAAACTGACTTCCGAACAATGTTTGGTTCTACCCCGACCCTAAAAGCAGAGGTTTTGCGAACTCTAAATACTGTAGCTAAACACGTCATACAATACAGATTCAGAAACTTTATTTGTCCCCATGGGGTAATTTAAGGCACATATGAGCAGCATGACTTGAAAAGGGACAGTATGTATAAACAGCACTTATTAAAAAGACCAAAATAGAAAAAATAAATGAGCTGTTTAAATGCATGGTCCCCGATTCAGATAGTGATAGATGACTAGTGTGTTCACATGTGGTGCTGACGAAACGGTTTACATAGCTAAATTTGGATTAGCACTGTACATCAAGATGGGCTGGCTTTGAAAGTGAACAACGGGCCTTTTTTGTGTGTGTTTGGCTGTGAAATGGGCACAACATTTTGTTGAAAGTAGTCTTAAAAATGTTTTAAAATGTCTTAAATTTAACTTCACTGTAAAATCCAATTAGTTATTACTTAAAAAAAGCATGCAAACTGACTGCACCTAAAAAACAACTAAAGAGAACTAAGTATTTTAAGTTGTACTAACTACCGTAGTTTTTCCTTCATAGAGTAAACTTATAAATGAGTTTGCGCAACTAAAACAATCGAGTAGAGTGTACTTAATAATTTACTTTAGTTTTACCCTCGACTTAATACAGACAGTTATTATTTTAATCAACTAAATTCTGTGAATTTTATTGAGTTTGGTCCATATCACAGACTTGGGACCAGCCCCTTTGAGCAATGAAAGAGTCAAAGTCAGCTGTGTGTCCACTGCCTCTCTGACCCTTCCAGACTATCCAGCCTGCTAACTCTTCCTGTGTTCCATACATTTGCACAACCCCAGGAAGTATTTACAGTCAATATATAACCCTGTTCTTAGATCCTTGTGGCTACTTATTGTTGCGAGTGAGTTTAACCCCAAATAAAGTAATCTTAACTCTAAACACTAAGTATTTTGCATTTTTTACCCTGCAAGTAACCATTACCTCATAAATACTAGTCATGAGTTTATATTCTAGTAACTAATGTATGTAAGTCAGAGCAGCTATTGGATTTTACAGTGTCGTAGAAACCTGTAGGAACCCTGTAATATTACAATAAAATGATAAATTACTGGGTGTTTGTGGGTTAAATGTATAGATCATACGTATATGTATAGTACAGTCGTATATGAAATGGTTAAGTCATTTTCAGAGCCTCCTGTTTTATCACATTTGCTATCAGCCTGATAACTGTTAACCAGAACAACTGAACAATGCCCTCCTAAATATCAGCTCTGAAAATACAGCGAAACAGATTCTGACATTTTCCTTGCTTTCCAGTTACAGGCTGACATTTAGTGCACTGACTGCTGCTTGCCAATCTCTCCACAGCAATCTTGTTATGCGTAACAGCTGGATAAGCGAGCCAGCAGACAGAAGGAATCAGATTTGTTCCTGCCGAGGTTTTGATGAACTGTGCGCAGGGTCTTGAAGATAGTGTGGGAGGGTGGGGGGATTGGGCAGAAGTGTAGGTCAGATTCATGGACACACAGCATGGTGCAGAGTGATGGAGGCAGTTGCCATGGCGACGAAAGTGGGCGAGTGTGCACTTCTGTTGTGCTGATATTTGGATGTCCTTCAGATATATCGTTTGATGAATGTGTTGGTCCGAACGCAGGGAGCAAAAGTGGTTTGAATAACACAACTCTGCCTCGGTGGTGTTTGCACAACACAACCAATGAGGGACCAGACGCACTTTGATTGACAGAAAAAGAAGCACTGGGTGGTTTGGGTTTGGTTTATTTTGCCTGTTTTTATCCCCTCTGTCCCCAAGCATCCTCAAAGCTTGTCTTTTTTTCCTGGGCTGTAGCCTAAAAAAATATGTATTTTATCCATTTTTACCAATATTACAATTCTAAATTACTCGGTGCTTTTTCAAAAATAGCTTAACACGACTCAGTTTTGAACAATTTGCTCTAATATTCCCAAATTCTAAAGTAACATGATGGTTAATTGACAGTAATGAGCTGTTTTGCTGCTCAGGAGTCCGTCTGTCTCTTTTTCTAGTCTCACGTACTCAGACACATTTCTGTGTGAACAGGCTTTGTGAATGGTCACCAGTGTTGGTGAGACGCTTGCTCTCATCCACATTGTCTGACGCTCAAGTTTGTTCAACCATTGTTGACAGGATTTCCTCTGGTCTACCCATTTTCCCTTACTACCAGCACTTCTCTACAATATTGTCTTTAGCTGGGATACTGATTTTGTTAGCAAACAGTTCAATTAAAATCTCATATTTTCAGTCCTGTCTAATGTCTGACTCGGTACATTTAGTTTTTGATAAAATGTGTTTGAAAGCCCTCCTCAGCAGCTTTGATGCATCCTCTTTTGGTACTGTAACTAGAAGTCCATGTGAATTATCTACATTACAAAATAAGCCTGTACAAAAATAATATTAAACTCATTATTAGGGTTAAAATGTCTCATTTTAAATAAAATTATCTGGCAGTCTAGTAAGAAATTTGCACTTCTGAAGTTTTCTTAAAATAACAATATATTATCTAAGAATCATAGGATGCTAAAATTCTTATTTTAGCCCATAAAGACCCAAACAGCAACTGCAGTAAAACAGTAAAGAGCAAAATTATCCACTGATCTAAAAGGTTTAATAACTTCTGATCCCCTAATTCCATCAACGCAAGTAAATAATTGGTGTATAATCTTTTCATGAAAAATCATCTTTTCATGGTCATCGGATATGACCCATTTGGATGTTCAGATGTTCCGTAGTTACCGTGGAAACACTGTCATCTTCTACAACATTAATTCACCAGTAAAACCCATTGAGTTGGATCAATAACAGTGGATGGAAATGCTTGTTTTTACATTCAGTTATTGATGTCTTTGCTCAAAAAAGACACATTTTTTTCAGTTTTCTGTTTTTCATATAATAATCTTCAACTTTAATCAAAGGTTTTATGAACATCTACAAGATTAACAAATTAAATACAGCAAAATACAGGATTTTCACTGAAAAAACCCACAATACAGAGGGTAATATTAAAATAAATGGTGATAAATCATTTAAGGAAGGTGAAATCATTTGACAACTGCCACAAAAGTAGAACTGGGTTCTATGGGTTAAGCAGAATATAGTTGTTTCAAGTCTTTGTAATAAGATTTCTTTTATCTGTGATACATATTTTTAAATATGAACATGTAATGATTCCATAGATATGTAATAGATAGGCAAAACTGCATAAAACAAGTAAACATTTTGTGAGGGCAATGAGTTACTGTGTCCTCCATACTCATCCCTCAACAATGAAGCTTTGTTTTGTTGTAAATATTCCTTAAAATTAGTAGTAATATTTAAGTGGGGAAGCTCATGATGAAAATTCTTGGAACAAGTCAAATTATCTTAACAAGATTAAGTCTCATTAAGTAAATAAATCTAAAAACAAATTGTCTTTGAAGATAAATATTCAAATTCAAGTCAGTTTATCTAAGTCGCATATTAATTTTTTTGCAGTGTACAAGTCATGTGTCATCTGCAAATGTTTAACCTGTGAGATAACTGCAGTTTATTATTACTTTCCAGAGAGTAAGGTTGAGGTGGTGGATGACACAGGACATTCCAGTTGACCATACAGTTCTGTTACACTCACTGTCCAAACACGCCCTGCTCTGCTGTCCCGGCACCCAAACACAAGCCAGGCCCTTGCTTTGTTGTTGTTGCACAAAGCTGGGTCTTTTGAAGCGGTCCAGTCATGCTCCCATGACACTGGGACAGCTCATTCAGTCTGAGACACTGCTGCGTCAACTTAGTGTCAGGTGAGGCTGTGCTCATCTGTCGGACAATCCCCCTTAACAAAAAAAAAAAAAAAAGTTCCTTCACAGGCAGTAACGTGACTGGAGACAGTCGAAAGGGTCAACGTAGAATTGAGGGACTTTTTCAGTTCCCTTTACAGATTAACATAGTTGATGTTTTTTTCTGTTTTCATTCCTTAAATCAACATAAAATAACACCACATGGCTTTTATATAGAAAGATTCTTTGAAATATCATATATATAACTGAGTAAAATTGAGATAGAAAATGATTTATACAGATTGTTGTAACACTGTTAACATCAGTGTGATAAATCCACACTTAATTCACACACTACTTTATATTAAATAAGTCATAAAGAGGAGACAAAACATATGTTTTAGTTTAGTTTAGTTTAGTTTAGTTTATTTCATTCATGTTGGAGTCTGTCCGGTGTTTTCTTCAGGAGGAAATGACATCATGTGGAGCAGGTCATGTGATCTGGAATTAACACACTTC
>JAPTGZ010000023.1:8776558-8788444 GCA_029814645.1 Fowleria isostigma | reverse complement strand
AAAACACTAAAATAATCCTCCAAATGTGACATTGGGTTAATTGCTTTTCTCACCAAATGAATGTTTCAACACATTCACACATGCTCAGTCATTTCATTGCTTTGATTTAGGCTGGATCATCCACATATGCAAGAGCGGCATAATCACAGTCCTGGATCCTGCACGTACAGCCACGGAAAAATGTATTAGACCATCAAAAGTCATCAAAAATAATGGTTATGCAATTAAGTACTGTGTGTATCGTGACTAAAACAGAAAAGCAAACATGGAATGTCTAAAAGCACTTTTTGTCAGTACAATGCCATAGATATTGATATAAGAACTTATGTGAAAATCATGGAAAATGGATAGATATCAGCTCTGAAATTAAACTCTTATGAGCTATTTTTGTTATTATATTTTTCCAAAAACAAAATTACCTGTAGTTGTACCAGGCATTAAACTGAACAAAAATTTAAGGAAACAAAGGGTGGTTTAATCATTCTTTTCCACATCTGTATGTTGTTGTAATGTTTCAAAAGTGATGTTCTATTGATATAACATTCCTTTCACATTGTATGTGTTATATATATGTATATATATATATATATTTTTATTTTTTTATTTTAATTTTATTATTATTATTTTTTAAATCTTTTTTAATTTTTTATTGTCACTTATGGCCAAAGAACCAAATATGGTAACTTCATTGACCTTGATTTTCAAGATGACAATAAAACATTTTGAAATTTTTTTTAAAAGTTATAAAGTCTTGTTAGGTCCTCCAGTAACACACTCAGGTTTGTTTGGTTTTTTTTTTAATCAGAGTATTTCTATGAGTGCCCAAAAACAGGAAAAATATAGGGTGGTCTAACAATTTTTTCTGTGACTGTACTTCTGAATTCATAGGTGTAGTCTCTCTCTCTCTCTCTCTCTCTCTCTCTCTCATGCATATTCCAAACCAGCCTGACCACTGGACTTCCTGCAAACATGGCAATATTTGCCTCCTTGTCGTTATGACCCGTCCTGTATGTGCCTGTGTCAAGTTTCAAGGTGAGGGGTGGTCGGGGGCCCCCGTCGACTTGGCCAGGCCCTGACAAAGAAGGCTTGTGCCTGTACGGGCTCTTAGTACTATCTCCTGCCACCTGAGACTCTCAAACACGTGTTTACCTCCTTCTGCTACTGTACCCTCCTTGACAAACCAATCTGAAGCCCAGTAGCACCAACGTCTTGTATAATTCCTCTCATTTTCTCTGTTTTCCCTCGCCGACTCTTCATCTTGACTTATGTGGTGAAGGGGTCCTCTTAGTCCAGGTCTCATCTATCTCTTTATGCACTGTTAAACCTACTAATTACTTTTTAAAAACCATCTTGTGGGTTTCAGGCTCCCAAATCCTTCTCCCTGCCTTCCCTCCTTATATACACTAAAGTCTTTGTGTCCCTGGGAAAACTGCTCTGAGAGAATGTTGTAATGTACACATATCCTCCTGCATGAGGCACTGGCTTCGAAACCATTATATCAACAACCAGGATTATACAGGATTTCTACTTTTTTAAATCACAAAGAAACTATAAAATGTGCATGTTGGAACAAAAACATGCCATAATTGTGCTGTAGTTATGGAGCTGCAGCCTCAGTTCAGCTACATAATACAGTAAAAGAGAATAAAAGTCAGTTAACCTAATTTTAAAAAGGGTTGTGTTTAGTCTTTTGTCCTTGTCGGAATTTATTAAAATATATAAAATGCATTAGTCATAAAAACCCAAACAGCCAGTGGCAACACAAATGATCTGCTGATGTAAACTGTTTAATATATGTTGATTCACTAATCCTATCAATACATGTAAATAATTGGTGTAAAATACAGTTCATGGTCATCAGATATGACCCATTTAGATGTTCAGAGGCTCCGTAGTTACCATGTCATCTTCTACAACATTGATTCACCAGTAAAACCCATGGACTTTGATAAATGACAAATGTTGGAGACGCTTATTTTTACGTTTAGTTAATTATATATTTTACTGGAAAAATCACTTTTTTCTTCAGTTTTCTATGTTGTTGATGTAATAACGCTCACATGTACTATCAGAATGTTGATTAAAGTACATGATTAGTAAATTAAATATAGGGGAATAACTGATTTTCATTGAGAACATGCAAAATAAAAAGATAATATAATAATAGATTGTGATAAATCTCATAAGAAAGGTTAAATAGACAGAAAACTTGATTTAAGAACAGCCACAAAAGTAGCACTGGGTCTTTATGGCTTCAAGTTGCAAGAGCTGAAATAAAAATAAAACATTCCTTGTGCAGCTTTCTCATCTCAGACCATATTATATATATATAAAAAAGTAAATACAAACATTGATGATTTGGTGCCATTTCATGTATTTATAGAAAAGCCAAAATTACTTTGTCAAGTTTCTCTGGCAGCTGTTAATCAGACACATTCCCCAGCCAAAAAAAACAAAAAAAAAAAGTCACATCATATATATTTTGTTGGACTTTAGCTATGATTATAGAAGGAATTCACACATACCATCCCTTGTGCCATGCAGTGTTTGTACAGTGTCACAGTAAATGTCAACAGAAATATTTCTGCTCAGAGTTGCATGAATTTTTCAAGAAGGTCTTGTATTGATGATAGGGAGTTGGACCATTACACAAAGTTCCTCCAGCATCTCAAACATTCTCAGCGCGGTTCAGGTCTGGCCAATCCATGTGAAAATGACGTCTCGTTCTCCCTGAAGCGCTCTCTCACAGTTGGTCCAAATGAATCCTGACCACGTGATTTTAAAATATGCCTTTAACGTCTATATTTTTGGACTCATAATGTTACTGAACCTAGATCTGACCAACTGAGTCAACCCCAGATCACTAGGCATGATGGGTAATCACTTCAACCGCCTCTCTTCTCATCCTGTTTCACCCATGATCTGGACTCATTGGACCACATGACCCTTTTTCCATTGAAACGTTGTTCCGTGTTTATGCTCTTTAGTAAACTTATGGTTGTTAACTACTCACAGTATCAGTTAACATTTTGCAGCTTAAGCAGGGCACACACTCTGCGATTTTCAGTCAGACTTTGACACAATGTCATCCCATATGACCCTTATCAAATCAAGCCAAATGTCAGCTTTGTTGTGGATTTTTATTGGTGAGTCTTCAGACGGTCACGACTGCTCACGACACCCACACGATCAGAAAATCGGATGATGGCTGGATTTTTTGACATCAGAAATTTTCTTCCCAATCATGCGCTTTTACGTCACTACGCAGCACGTAAACATGGAAACACAACTGCAGCCATGACAGTAACAACTACATGGGCTCTATCTATATGAGTAAAAAAGGCTAGGAGACACAAACAACAAAGTTCATTGATGTTGTACTGTTAGCTTAGCCTAGCTGTTAGCTTACCTTCAGCTCCTTTTGCAAAATAGACAAGCCATACTGTCCTTGTTGTGTCCAAATACGACGATACTTTTTTTCTTTTGGAGTCTGGACATGAAATTGCCAAGTCTATCAACACTGTGTAGATTTTTGCCTTGGTTTTCAAGGTTCAAGATGAAGTAGTGTCCAAGTGTGCCTGCCAACTGTCATGTATGTTCACTCGAACAGTGCGTGCAGTGAAGTCGTACGGTATCGTAGACCTCACAGTGTGTGCACCTCACCCACGGGTTTTGGCTCACATGTGCGAGTTAGTCGTGCAGTGTGGGCAGGGGTTAAATTAGAAATATCTAACATTGTACAGTGTGTGCCCGGCTTTAAACATATCAATCACTGTAATAATCATCCTGCTTAGTTAAAATGAGATGGGAATTATTGTTCTTGACTATCTAATGTATTAAACACCCCTTCAATAAAATGTATTTATTGAATTTTTGACGAACATATGAGGCAGTGCAGCTCTAGACAAGTAAGTGGGCTGTTTTCCTGTGCTTATGTGTTTAACCGCCCTCTGGTTTTATATCATTCAAAATACTAAATGGTTTATTTGAACAGAAATTGGCAGAGAAATCACTGAAACTAATTCATAAGAAAACCACTAAGCATAATGCCGATATTCAAAAAGCAAATATTCCTGCAGTGGAATGGTTTTGATGTTTGGTTAAAAGGCAGACCTCTCGTAGTCAGACTCATCTTCATGCTCTGTTAAAGCTGTGCCAGTCCTGGAGATAGGTCTGGCATCATCCACTATCATTCTGGAAAAAAAGGGGGGGGGACTGTTCGAGCTGTTTGGCCAATTTGTATTCATTTTAAAGAATCGTGCTTGTTTGTGGCGGCATGAAGCACAGGATGCAGCGACAGTGTCTTTGACAAATACCATCGGGAGGGGAAACATCTGCAGATGGAGAACGGATTTGTGGGAGTAAAATAATTAAATCCCAGCATCGGAAGATGTGTGTCTTTGTTCAAAACATTATCAGTTAACAGTGGTGGTAACAGATTATTTTTTGCTGTAATGCAGCAGTATAAGGCATTACTAATCAGTTTTCAGTAATATTTTACTGTGTGCATTATAGCTGCAACTAACAATGATTTTAATAATTGATTAATCTGTAGATTATTTTACTAACTAATCGATTCATCGGATAAACAAAAAGACTCAATTTGCAGACGTCACTAATGATTACATCAGTGGCTTGTGGTATAGTTAGCAAGCACTAGCCCGCTACCTAGACTTGTTATGGCAAGTTATAGTCTTCAGTCAGCTCCATTTATAGTCTATCAAACTAGTGTTGTATGTGTTAGTTCCAGTCAGTGATAGGTAACGTTAGTCTGGTGGATGATAAACGGAGATGTTATAATTACGACAATAGTGTCTAACTAGCGAGTGGGCTAAAGTAATCATGTAACCATGGTAGGCTATCTTAAGCTAGGTTTACAGTATGTTCCTGGATGCCACATCAGCCCCGTTTACTGGAAATATACTGCATCATGGGATTTTGGCCATTTCTTTCTTCATATTCAAGTTAGGTTTCATAAACGGCACACTATGTTTTGGTGAAACGGGTGGCTCAACAGGACATCATCATCCGAAGCCTAAGTCATGCAGCTCCATGTTTTTCTCTGTTAACACTACACAGCTTGTGGGCATGCCTCAATACTAACATGTTCAAGACCCAACATAACAACTGCCAAATTCATTGCCAACTCTTTTAAGAATCTATTTAAGCGATTCTTTGTTGCAGCGCTACCATACATGTTCAATAGCACTTGCGTTACAACACACTTTTCACACATAACTGAATTGCTCAAATGAAAAAAAAAAACAAAAAAAAACCCCATCATAAATCAGCAAGACCATGAGACCTTAAGGAATCAAAAATGCAGCAGGAAAGTTCTATTTTTTGTTGTTCAGCCAATGATTGAAGACGTCAAAAGACAGCACATTAGCCACATGGACATATGCTCATTACTAACCCTAACCCTGTTTTCAAGAAGTTAGTTAGCATGATCCTTGTGATCAGCAATGACAAGGTAAGCTAATGTTTCTATGACTGGTTAGAATTCTTTATCGATTGTGGATTAAAAATGTAAGTGTTCCTGCTGGGATTTGAACATCAGAGACTGAAGTGTGACTTCCTGAGCTATCTGTCTAGTCTGTATGTAATTCAACAATTATACAAGTCATGTAACGCATACAGTTCTGAGACAGTAATACTTTTTTTATTGGAGATCCCTGTTAGCTCCCATCGTAGTGGTTGTCAGTTTTCCTTTGGTTCCAATTAAAAGGCATCAAAAATCCATACATCATTCACAAACAAATACAATGATAATGCAGTAGCAATAAATAAGTTAATTAATCTAATAATTAAATAAAAAATAAATACAGTGATAATGTAGGAGCAATAAATAACAGTTCATTTATCTGATAAGTATGACTTTCACATATGGTACACCATAGGTTTTAGTGTTCTTTTAAATATATATGTAAATTGGGTGAATCCCTCAGCCTTTTTGGCAAATTATTCCAGAGTGGCAGTGACCTGAATAAAACAGACTTTTGTGGTGAATTAGTTTTAGGCTGATTGATGACCAAATCAGCACTACAAGCACGGTGAGTAGAATGTGAATGCACCTGGTTTACATATCTGAAATTTTGAAACAGTGAAAACTTTTTACCAGTCAGAATTATTTTCTTTAAAAATACTAATAAGTTATACTGTAATTTATTTTGGAGCGTAGCTTGTACAACACTGTCAGACTGCTTGGATGTTGATGTTTTTTTCCCCACATAGCGAGGAGGACTTTGAAAACAGAGATGCCAGATAGTGATAGTCGCCCGAGTATTCCAGCTGAGTGCATTCTGTGAGTAGTTAAAAGCTACTGATGGTGGGTAAAAAATACAAAATATTTCACTAAAAAGTGCCAGTTTGAAGGGAGTTCAGCAGTAAAAATGCGTCAAAGTCACCTCTATCTTCAAATGTAAATGTTTGAGAGGAATGGCAGAGGTAATGTTTTCTTTTCATTCATTGGAATTGACTGGAAAGCTGCTATTGCCGCTCTCAAAGGAGTATATAATACGCTGAACCTAGAGATGTAGCCAGACAGGGGTTGAGAATGGAAACAGCACACTGGAAAAAAACAGCAAAGAAACAAAGGAAGTCCTTCTTGTGACCTTCAGGTTATGTTGTGAGTGTGCGTTCCCAGTGCACAAACATATTTGGTCTCTCGTTTCACCTGTTCCACCGGACCTTTGTTGAGAGCAGTAAAGGGACAAACATGGCTGCTGACATCGCAACTTCACTCAAGTGTGATAATGCAGGATACTGGAGCATTGTGGGAGTGCTGGTGGCGAGGTCTCTCTCCTTAGCCAGCTGACGTGGTGTGGCTAAAAGGATGTTACAGTAGTAAAGGCCTACAAGGACATTGACAATACGTTCTCTGTTCAGCCATGGAATTCCTGCATTCCTAATGTTTTGAGAAAAAACTAAGTGAGAACATTTTTGTCATGTGCATCTGAGCGAGACAAGAGGAAACAGAAAATGTAGATAAGATGATAAAAACGAGCAAATCTTGAGCGTTTTGGAGATACTGTGCATAAAGTTGTCCTGCTTTGCACTGTCACAGGTTATGACTCGAAAAGCAGTGTTGTACAAGTTACTTCCAAGCTGTAATACATTACAGATTATTGTTATTTAAAAGTAATTCCTTACCTTATAATATTGCTGTCTCAATTGTAATGCGTTATGTGACTCCTGTATTACATTTTAAGTTACATGCAGACTCTCATCATAAATGGCATGTCCACAGTAGAACTCAACCTCCCCTCAATACAAGCGATAGGCGAGCCTTGGGATGCATAAATTTGCACTTCGAAGTACATGTGGGGAAAGCTTGGAAAGGAACGCTACGGTTTATGATGTTCGAAGTCCCAGCAGGAACACTTGGATATTTTTCAACATTTTACATGTTCAAACAGGGGGCATGACACCGGCGGGGCCGAACTGGTGGCAGACTGACAGTGGTGGTGTCAGCAGTTCATGTGATCCAGTGTCAGGAACATGAAAATCAGAAAAGAAACAAAGTAATGAAGATACAGAGGCCTTCTTCGATTATTTTAATAGTCTGTCAATGAGAGACAAGGTGTCTTACAAAGATAAATTGACCATAAGCAGCACGGTGAGGTATCCTGACCCATACTCAGTGTGGGTTCAATGGGTCATGGCCGAAGCTACAGTGGCCAGACATAACTTGTAACTTCTTGAAAAACCCAGTGTTTGCACAAAAATAAAAAGCTCACGGCATACACATCCCTGGATGCCTATAACTCTGTACTTTGCGCTCATGTCCAGGTCTGATGTTTTTTGTGTGCTGAGGACCGAAGGACAAAAATGCAGTTTTACAAGACATGGACGATTATTGACAAATTGACCAACTATATACTGACAGCCAACTGCACTTGCATGGCTGGGTAGGTGTTGTTAATGCACATTAAAACAATGTCAATCACTGCTGATCCAGTCAGTTTCATCTGTTCAGTCCATCTGTTTAATAGCTTCTAAAAGCGTCTATAGTTTTTCTCAAAGATTTCAATGACAGTATTCAGTAAAAGTGAAAATTGCTTTTTTTTTTCTATTCTGACAACCTACAGCACAACAAGGCATTTTTCCTCTATATGTTTATTTACTCGAATCTCAATTTACCTCTGTTGATTCACAGTGTTTTTCTGCCACCAGATTGCGTGCACAACTGCAGCGTCGTAGACCATGATGTTGACTCTGAAGTGGTCTATAAAGAATTCTAACTAGTCATAAAAACGATAGCTTACCTTGTCATTACTGATCACAGGGATCATGCTAACTAGTTTCATGAAAGCAGGGTTAGGGTTAGTCATGAGCATATGTCCATGTGGCCAATAATAATCAGCGTTATTGCAGACACAAGTCCATAGAACAGAGTGGTTAGCCATCTCAGCCATGGGGGCAGCCATGGCTGAGATGGCTAAGCACTCGGCTGGAGAGTTGGCTAGGGATCGAAGGGTCACCAGTTCGATTCCCCAGACTGGCAAAGAAATGTTGGCTGATGTGCCCTTGGGCAAGGCACTTAAGCCCTCCATTTGCTTCCCGGGTGCCTGACAGGCAGCCCACTGCTCCTTAGCATGCAGTATATGTGTGTAATATAACATCCAGGATGGGTTAAATGCAGAAGAAAAATGTCAGCGTGTACTGACAATAAAGACTCTTCTTCTAAATACACACAACATACAGGATAAATAGAATAAAAAAAACAATACAGAATTTGTCCACTTTATAAAATGTACAGACTATTGCACCAATGCCATCTCAGTTTAGAAGTGAATCGATTGCAGCTTTTCAGGGGGTTGACTCGGGCTTCTATTGTGTGGTTCTGTGATTTATCCAGACGAAACAAAAAACTAAACATCAACTGTCTTAATGGTACCTCATTAGTTGGTACTCTTGTGGTCACAAACAATTGACTGGCACTGAGCCATCTAGGGACACGAAGCAGCAACCTCATTGCATCATTACAGACTACCTTGAGCCTCTGTGTACTCGTTTTCTTATATTTTGACCACAATGTACTGTCTTCTGTCATCTTTACCTATTGGCTGAAATGCAAGAGGAAATAAAACTTTCCTGCTGCATTGTTGAGTCCTTAAGGTCTCACAGTCTTGCTGTTTTGTTTTGTTTTTTTGTTTGTTTTTTTTGGGGGGGAGGATTCTTTTAACCTTTAAGGACCCAGCGTGACATTTGTAGCACTTACCAAATAAAATTTTCCTTTATATTTAACTGCCCTTAGGTGGTTTATTGCCATTTATTGTAATATTGTCTTTTGCATTTTGTGGGTTTTTTTTAGTGAAAATCAGGTATTTTCCAACATTAAATTTACTGATCATGTAGATGTACATAACAGTTTTGAGTTTGAGGATTATTATGTAAAACAGACAAAACTGAAGAAAAAGTTACTTTTTCAGCAAAATCTATCATAAATTGAACATAAACTCAGTGTGTCCATCCACTGTCATTGATTCGCCTCCATCAGTTTTACTGGTGAATCAATGTAGAAGATGACTGTTTCCACGGTAACAACGGAGCCTCAGAAAGTCCAAATGGGTCATATCTGATGACCGTGAAAAGATGAATAACTGTATTTTACACCAAGTATTGACATGGATTAGTGGATCAACAGGGATTAAACAGTCTTGATCAGTAGATGGTGGATGTCTGGGTCTTTACGGTTTGAAAAAGGTTAAATATAGAGAAAATTTCATTTAGTAACTGACACAAAAGTAGTGCTGTGTCTTTATAGGTTAAGCACTTAAATTATGAGTAAAAAGTGTGTTGTAACATAAGTCCTATTGACCATGTACCAAGTAAAATATCACTGAAAATTGATTTGTAATGCCTTGCACTACTGTTTTACAGTGAAAAAATAATCTGTTACTGTAATCCATTACTTTTATAAGCTTTCCTCCCAACTCTGACTCTAAGTCAGCATCCAAGTGTTTTGGTGTTTGCGCGTCTTGGCATCCGCGTCCGTGTGTTTGAACACCTGCATGCAGGGGGTAATTTGTTCTTTATTGCCGGCACAGAAAAGACAAACAAAGAGTAATGAGAAAAAACAGACGGGGAAAGATAAAGTGAAGTGAGAGCGCGGAGGCAGGTTTGTCTGTTTCGTCTGAAGCAGCTGGAGGTTTTGGCAAGACACGGTGTTAAAGCTGCTATTCTCTCAGGTTCTGGACACCCAGACTTTGCAGTCTCCTTGGTTTCATCTCCATTAGGTGACAATGGAGCCTTTTGAGAGAGTCACTAACTTGGCCGAGCAGGCTTGTGGACTGTATAAAGACACAGAGACACCGTGTCCTCTGCATACTAATGATTCAACCTCACATTCACGTCAGCCTCCTTTTCAGCTCATTGATGCTACGTTGTGCTTCTCTCTGATCTCTCCGGGCAGGGGGTGTGTGGTTTTTTTCTCGGCTCATTTTCACGGACTCTCTGCCATGTGGCTGTATGTGCCGAGGTTCTGTCAGGTGTGTCTGAAGGTGTGTTTGCGTGAGACTGAACAGAAATGCTGTGAACTGAAACTGCCATACAGAGCAAGTACTGGCACCGGATCAAGTTACCCAACTGTCTCCAACTGCAGAAAGCTTAACTTCAGGCTGTTGCTAGAACTCTGTTTACTCATAGAAGCAAGTGGGAAGTACGTTTTTTTTTTTTTTTATCTGACTCTCAGAAGTAGGCCACTGAAGTTCAGCACAATAAAGTACAAATTAGAAGTAGTCATAATGCTTTAGTTAAACCCTCCTGTTATGTTCATTTTTATGTTACGCTGTGGTCGTGGTTCAGCTTGACCTGGTGGTTTTTACTTCATTATTAACTCTTTCCCCCATAAAGATGACATTTGATGACACTCCCCCGTACCCTTAATAACGAGTTTTGACACATCTGTGATATCAATCAATCAACCTTTATTTATTTAGCACTTTTCATACAATAAAATGCAGCAAAAAGTGCTTTACAGGCTAATGAAAAGAGATTAAAAAAAAAAAAGAGGCTGAAAAGAGGCTGAGCATGGGAAGACCAGAGAGGGAAATCAGTGATATCACTAAAGACGTGATTTGACGACCATCAGAATAGGTTGTTTTTCAAATGTAACAGATGCTGTCATAGGTGTAGGTGAACACAACCCATACTAGGCCAACCAATAGAATTAAATAATGCATTTTCTTAGTTTTTTTTTTTTTCATTTTTTTTTATTGTTTCTTTCTTTAGATTTTTGGTATTTATTTTGTACATATATAATTGTTTTTATTTTTTATTTTATTTTTATTTTTTATTTTCAAAAAAGAAAAAAAAATATAACGCTACAAATTTTTTCAGTTTTTTTCCGAAGTTTGCCAAAGTAGTGACAATTATAGCCACCAGAAAAAGAAACAACACACTGGCAAAACAAAATGTTCCATGGGTAGAACTAGTTACATATATATGGGTTGTTCCTAGTAGGCATCCAAGGGGGAAAGAGTTAAACCCTTTTAATAACAATAAAACAAGTGATTTTGAACAGGAGTTCCCAAACCTTTCCTCTCAAACAGCATTAGAGTCTTTTCCGGAGTCCCCCTTTGCCTACCCATTGACAGTACTACAAAATATGCCAAAAAACTTTGACTTTTAGAATGTGTTTCTACTTTTATTCACTATACTATAATTATTAAATGTGTTTAGCATAAGAATATTATTAATATTCACTCTTAATATTTTGAATATTTCCACACTGTATATTCATAATAATCTTTGATAATTAGCATCTTTTTTTTATGAAGGAGGATTAGGGCCACCAGAAAAAAAAAGATTTAAGGTCCAATATATATATTCATTATGAGATTGAAGTCAGAATTCTGAGGAAAAAAGCCAGAATTCTAAAAA
>JAPTGZ010000023.1:8720991-8742654 GCA_029814645.1 Fowleria isostigma | reverse complement strand
ATTCTATTCTATTCTATTCTATTCTATTCTATTCTATTCTATTCTATTCTATTCTATTCTATTCTATTCTATTATTAACTACTGCTACCTCAAAATTTCTAACCCACCCTGTTTTACACTTCACTATCTGCACTACTATGTACATATCATTTATTCATTTACACTTAAGATCTCTCTCTTACAATAAGTGCCTTGATTTTTTTGTGTTTACACTGCACCGTTTGCACTGTCATAATGTGTAGACATTGTTTATTTTAATTTTACTGTTTTGATCTTTGTAATAAGTGCTGTTTTGTTCATACTGTCCTTTTTCAAGTCATGCTGCTCATATGTACCTTAATTTGGGAACAAAGTTTTCTGAATCTGAATCTAACAAAATATAGAACATTATCTGAATAAGTGAATATCTAGTTATAATATAGAACTGCATAAAGCAATAAATTATTGTGTATTGTCTATTTGTAATTAATTAACACAGACTACCATGATTAGGAGTGATAATATTATCACATTTATTAAGTTATTTAAGTGCATATAAATATTATAGTTTGATTATGTAAATCTGATTGTGTGTGTGGTGATTATAAAAGTGTATGGTGAATGGTTTACAAGGATGTTTTTTGTTATTGTAAAAATGTATTTAAAAAAAAGTGTTAGCAAAGCAAAGGAAGATGAATTAATTTAGTTGTTGTTTTGTAAAAAGGGGGTGGGAGTCTATAAGTCATAATTCTTCCCACTCCTTTTCAAGTGCCCAAAATTTTGTTTGTGTTGTATTATTCTTTGTTTTTAAACCGTTTAAAACTGTTTAATACCTGCTTAATATCTGCTGATCCATTAATCCTATTAACACATGTCAGTAATTGGTGTAAAATACAGCCATTCGTCTTTTCATGGTCATCAGACACAACTCACCCGAACGTTCAGAGGCTCCGTAGTTACCATGGAAACACCATCATCCTCTGCAACACCGATTCACCAGCAAAACCCATGCAGTCGGATCCATGACAGTGGATGGACACACTGGGTTTTATCTCTGTTTCTGATATAATAACCCTCAACTTTAACCCATAAAGACCCAGAGCTACTTATGTGGCAGTTCTCAAATTAATTTAAGTGATTTATCAATATTTACTCTTAAATGTTACATTCTTAAGTGAAAACCAGGTATTTTCCTTTGCTTAATTTAATGAATAATGTAGATGTTCATTAAAGCTCAAATCAAAAACAGAGAAAAACAAAAGAAAAAGTGACTTTTTCAGCAAACTATATCATTAACTGAAAAAAAGAAGCATCTCCAGCCACTGTCATTGATTAAACTTCATGGGTTCCACTGGTGAATCAACGATGCAGAAGACGATTGTGCCTCCACGGTAACCACGGAGCCTCTGAAGATCCAAATGGGTAAGTACTCGATGACCGTGACAAGATGAACAACTTTATTCTACACCAATTTTGGATGATTTCATTTGCTCAAAATAAAAAATTATAAAACTAAACTAAACTAATCTGACACTTCCCTGCCACACATTGTTCCTGCCCAAAAACCCAGCATCCTGACCTCTGTTTGCCCCCACCCCTCTCCTCCCGCCCCGCCCACCAGTCTCAATGGTCAACCTCTGTGTCTGCCCATATAATGCCAGACTAAACGCCAGCGTCGCCCCCTGGGGCTGCACTTCCTCTGCTTCCACGCCGCTGCCAAAGATCACACAGCCTGAGATGCTGTTTAATAACACACACTGGAATTAAAAGCCCTCCAGCTTTCTTTCTTTTTTTTTTTTTTTTTAATTTGTAAGCTGTCCTCTGTGGCTCAATCTAGCCTCTAGTCTCGCAGCATCCTGTGGAGTCTGCACACCCGACGTTTTTGGATGGCACTTGATTTCCTGTGCCTTCTCTTTGGCCCATTTGCGAGCCCCCATTCAGGCTCTTATCTGCCAAGTGACAGATGATCAATGATGGTGCTGGCCCGCTCGCTTCGTGAGAGTCCTGCCAAGTGGGGTGAGATATCCACACGCTCACACTAACACACACCCATGTAAGCAAGGATGCAGATAAATAGGTATACATGTCGCTAAATAAAACATGTTCATTGTCAATTCACAAGAATACTCTTACATCATGTATTATTTGATTTGGATGTACTTGGGGGTGGGAATGAATGTTTAAACTGAAGTGGACAAATATCTAATAAAAAGAAGAGGGAAGAGGGTCCTGACCAGGAAATGGTTAAAACCAGACACTCCAACATTGGATGATTGGTATAAAGTTATATACAATATCTATTTTATGGAAAGACTAACATTCTAATTAAAAACGGAAAATTTTTTGGACTGTGGGAAAAATGGGTTGAATACATTAAACCCCGGAGACCAGATTTGTTATAATTTAGTGAAATATCATGTGGATTGTGCAGTGTGTGGATCTATGGGGATGGATGATTGGAAATGACAGCCTTTGTTCAACTGTTCAGAAATAAATAAATCTGTTTATAGCAGTGGTTTTCAACCTTGGGGTCGGGACCCCACGTGGGGGTCACCTGAAATTTCTAGTAATTGACCAAAAAATATATATTTTTTTGAATTATATTATGATTAAAACACTTTTCTAATAAAAATCAAGGTAACAAAATGTTTGCTATGTGCTAGCAAACTGTCTGCTGAGAGTACGTTTGTGCAGTGATCTCAACCTGGCTTTTCTGCCTCATAATAATATCATTATATAACTAAGATATCATCTAAAATGAACGTTTATTTGCAACATAGTACAGCAAGCTATTACATCAACGGTGTCAAACTCCACTTTTAGACGTTCCCCTCTTCCAGCACACCTGACATCTGTTATCAGGCTTCTGCAGAGCTGGATGATTGGCTGATCATTTGAATCAGGTATGTGAAAAGGGGAAACATCTAAAACATGCAGGACACCGGCCCTCGAGGACTAGAGTTCGACACCTGTGTATTACATGATTAAAACCAAGTTAATTTTAGCAACAAATGTCTGGAGTTGCCAGAAATTTGTGATTGTAAAATGGGGTCACATGACAAAAAAGGTTGGTAACCACTGGTTTAAAGTGTGGTGAAAAATTTAAGGGACAGCAGTGGTTGGAGGATCAGCGCTGTTGAAACATGGCCCCCCCTTTTTTGTATGTATCACAGCGATGTTGTAAAATGCTGGACTACGTATGACCTCCCTGATAAAAATAAAATTAAAAAAACAAGAAATATGTTCATTGTCTTCACACGGATTCGCAGCCTTAGAAAACAGAAGACAGGCAGGACCTCATACTGTAGCTGTCAGATACATCACAGTATGCAAATGGAACACACTATTTCATCTACATTCTGCTTCTAGCCCTTTCTTCTTTTCATTAAAATACCACCCGGTGGCGCAGTGTGGCACTGTTACAATCGCAATATTTTTCATGCACTACCGGAGGCTGTTTGGGTTTCCAGCGCTGCAGAAAGAATTTCGTTAGCAACAGGTGCCACAGAGCGAGGGAAGGTCAGGACACGCAGTCATCTTACTGTCTGGTACACTGAGCAAGCACAGATGGCCTCTCTCCATCGTATTACCAGCAAGCTGCACAATCGGGCTGTGAGTTAACAGAGGACTGAGCTCAGGAGTGGCAGCATCTAATTTTAGCAAGCCCTCCTATTTTCAGAAAGACCGAGAAAAGGCTGGGAAATAAAAAAAAATACACCTGTGATAAGGTTACCCACCAAGAACTGTGAGTGTGAGCAGAAGGTTCTTGAACATCTTGGAGCAGATTTTGGCACATTTGGACTGAGGCCTGGCCTCGATGGGCTCCAGATGACTCTCGTGCATCCTCACCTCCACTTGTTTAGGCATACTGTTGGCACTGGAACAGAGACAGAGAGGAAAGAGGAAGTTACAACAGCGCATATTCAAAGCAAAAAAAGCTCATGGGTGTAAATTATAATTGGTCACGTTTTTTTCCTCTTAGTTTTCCTTCTTACTTTTCTTTCTTTCTGCTGTTTTCTTTGATTTCCATTTACTTTTTACTTTATTTACTGACACTATTTAATCCAATCCAATCCAGCTTCATTTGTAAATCACTTTAAAAAAACATAGTGGACCATAGTGCTGTTCAGAAGAACAGATTAAAACAAAAATAAAAGAATAAAATACAAGAAATAGAGCAAAAGACACAAGGCGACCATATCAAAAACAGCGCTGTACCAAAGTATAAATAAAACCAAAATAAAATAATAACTATTAAATATACTTACAGTATTTTTTTTAAGTTACTCATTTTGGTGCCTATAATATATTGTGTTTAATTAGTATTAATTTCTCTTGCTTGGGTACATTTGTGTCCTGTACCTGGTGTTAAAGTTAGTTTTGGTGTACTCATGCATGTTTACAGCTAATTTCTTTGACGTAACTGCAACCATACAAGTTTAAGTAGTGAAACTGGGGGTGGGAATAAATAAGTTCTACTTCTCCTCAGCTCCTAGGGTTGTATTTTAATAGTGAACTGCCATATATTCATGTATTATTATGTATATTGTGTACACATAATGTTTACAACCAATGTCTTTATGTATATTTCTCTATGAATATTGTTTATGTAAAATTTTCTATGTATTTACAAGAAATTCTCTGTGTATATCTGTGCACATATAATGAAATGTTCATGATAAATATTGTACATGGAGTAAATATAGTGGATAAAAAAACCTACAAATTCTGACAAGAGCAGTTTGATGAGGCATTATGTTAAACCTACAGCAAAGCACAGCATGGAAAATGAGAAACAGGAGCAAGTGAACACGTCTTCTAAGTGTCTAAAAAGTTGAAAAGCTGAAAAACACAAGAGCACATAAAAATTGTTGACTATTTGTGTGGGTAGCCGAGCTGTCATTCCAACACTGTTCATGGTTACTGAAGCCTACAACAGATGGGAGTTGACTACAAGCTGCTGCATGTAAAATTACTGTCCTTTGGGAATATCCTTCAAATGTGGAGCGTTTTTTTTACGACAGTTTGTTAAGAACTGATTGTGTGCATCCCTTTTACCACAGAAATGTGTGAGGACACCGATGTGGAAAGATACCTTTTCCCTTTCCTCTATCTTCTTTTTTTTATGATTTGATTTTTCAAGGGTTTGTACAATAAAAAAATTAACTAAATTAAGCACATTTATAGAGGATTATACAAAATCAAATAAGATACCGTAACAATATACAGGAAAACACAGTTTTGTAAAGGAAAAAAAGTATATAAATAGAAAACAATGTAATAATATTGATAATAAGAAAAAGATTTACTCAAATTCTGGTAATCTTATTAAGATATATGCCTTCCATTTATCTCATATTTGATCAAATCTATCATTTTGGAGTCTGTTCCATCATAAGAATTGAGCAAACAATCTGATCCTAGTCTTCCAGAGTTGTTATATTTAATAATTTTTGAGTACTAGCTTTCTGAGCACCTATACTCAACAATCCAAACAAACATTTATTGTCCTAATTTGTGTCCAGTGAGTAAATATAACCAAAAATCAACTCATCCCATTTGAAAACTGTCTGCACCCTTAATATTTTCTTAATCTCTGAATGAATTATCTTTCAAAATCGTGTAATCTGGGGATATGACCAGAATAGGTCCTTTCCTCTGTATCCGCAAATGATAAACACTGTTGCTATAATACAGGAAGAAATTTGTTGCATAAAGAAAAAAAACTTTGATTGAATAAATGAAACCTATGTGACTGAAATTAGCAAGATGGTGTGATTTAAGGCACTGTATCATGTTATGTACATCTATAATTAAAAACAGAGAGTGGATATAGGGGATACGTGTACAGTCTGACTACATTCTGATGAATTACATAAGAGGTGCAGCGCTCCCTGGTGTAAATAAAACATCACATATGCCTGTTTTAACACGGACGCCCACTTATGCATTCATTCTACGCCTCTATGTCATCTTATAATTGTGTGATATTCAATTTAGACCGACATATAAGACCTTAGAATGAAGATGTCACGATCCCGCAGTCATATCAATTAAATGCAAAGCGTCTTTCCATTACTACCAGCGCAGATCAGTTTCCTGCTGTCACGTTGAGGTGTGGACGAGTTTGTTAGTGCGAGCAGAGCCAGCTGTGTCTGTCACATGCGAGTTAGGCAGGTGTTCGATAAAACTACTGAGTGAAAAGACTGAGAGAGTAGGAAAGGAAAAGAGACAGTACAGCAGAGGGGCTCAGACTCAGTTTGGTTTGGGGGCCACATTTAGCCAAATTTGATCTCCAGTGGGCCAAACCAGTAAAATAATTACATGATTACCTATAAATGATGATTTACTTTAGTACAAAAAACCTTCACTTGACTTTAAATTACAAAATATTTACATTTTACCCCCCAAAAATGTGAATAACCTGAAAAAATGTTATTTTATAGAAAAATTTGTGTAATTTTGAGAATATTATGCCTCACCTTATTATTTATAATGTACATTACACACAATGTTACACAAACATGTAGTAACAGGCAGAATATAGTTAAAATTGCATATTTCAGATTGTTCATATTTGGTTTTATTTATGTATTTATTTGCACTTTATTGTGAAATTATAGTTTGTGTAATGTTATTTTTTTCCCACATAATTTTTCAAGAAGGAAATTGTCATTATTTATAGATTATTATGGGATTATTTTATTTGAGATCACACTGGTTTGTATGATTTTGACATCCTTGAGTGTTAATGTCTGCAGTGTCATTTTTACACTTTCATCCCGTGTGTCAGACTGGAACCTGTGGATGTTTTGAGACCCCTGAACTACAGTATTTTATTCATCAGGACGTTGCAGGATCAATCTGTCAAATTATCTTGGGTTTGACGTCTTTATTTTGAGGAAATATCCATGTCTCTGTTTCCTTTTCATTTGTATTTGACACAAAAAAAAGATCTGCAAGGATGAATTACAAAGAAAGTACTAATAATGTGCCTCTGCCCTTTCACCTCACCCCTGGAGTTCACGTCCTAAACCGCACAAATGGAAGCCTCCGCTGTTTATTTCATGTTTTTTGTCTCGGCGCCCTCCCCCGCCGTCCTAATGAAGTCTCAATACTTCATAGATATTAATCACGTCGCTGTCAAGTCATTTTTCAAAGTTTGATCAAAGACGAGGCGGGGAGCTGGATTCAGTGGACCACATTGGGAGAACTTCCTCGCAACCAAAGGGTTTTTTATGGTGTTGTTGTTGTGTAAGTAGTCCCTAATAATTCCACATGAACACACACACACACACACACACACACACACACACACATACAGACTCACACATCTCCCCCCAGCTTTTGTGTACTGTTGTGTTTCAGGCTTGACTATAGGAAGACCACCTGGTCAGCTTCCAGGCACACAGATGGACTCGTCCTATCTCCTCTTATTAGTTTCAAAGTGAAGTGTGAAATACAGAAAACGCATGCAAATCACAGCCTCACAGTCAACATTATGCAGTGTACATAACAAATTCAGATAAAAGCCAGAGGAATCAGAATGACTCCAGAAATAAAGTGCTCCCCCCCCTTTTTTTTTTTTTTTGCGTTTTGCTATGAATTCCCATTTCTCGATGAGTGATGATGGTGTTAATTGATTCTTTTTCCTTTTTCTCTCCCCTTTATTATTTTTAGCAGTGGAGGTGATGAAGCAGACGGAGGACGTCACGGAGGTCGGATATTATTCTGTCATGATCCTCTCATTAGAACCTCTCTCAGCACGTCAGAGACAGATGAGAGAGTGGGCTTGTGCGACCCAGTGATAGATGAAAATGGAAATGGAACCGTGTAGCCTAAAGGAATAAGCTACAGAAGGAAACCTGCAATTCACAACTAAAAATACTTTTTGATGTTCCAGCGTATGTTGTGCGATGGGTGCAATTCTCTGCTTTGCACGTGTTTTATTTTTAATTACGTGCTATGAATGTGGGAGCCATTCTCTTTGCTCTAACCAACTACTCTGAAATATTAAGATGGAACGTTTTTTGTGGTCATTTACTGAAATTAATTCAGGCTGCTGTTGGTGGAAGCTGCACAGAACTCTACAGTGGTGTTCATGTACTGTATACGCGGGATAAGACGTAATTTTCGCTGATTTGATTTGAAGAAAAAAGTCCAATAAAAACTCCTACTCCTACTAAGTTTGATGAGATCCACACACAGATGCACATGCATAGTTTTCTCTGTAGAGCCTAATGGGATCACCTTATAATCTTGGCCGAGGGCTTATTCAGATTAATTGCATTACAGGACCATGAAGCCATGAAGAATTAATGAAGGTCTTAATAAAACAACACATGATGTCAACTCAGACGACATACAGTAATTTTCTCCATAACTTTAATTCTACAGGAAATAATTCACTCATCCGATCAGGATGTATAGCGTGGTGAAATAAACAGTCATAAAATTAAGTCATATTTTCTGTTTATGTACTTACTCTAATAAATTAAAATGGAAAGTCTTGTTTACACTTAGACTCGAGTAAATGTCTTGTATGTTTGTATAATTAGTCAGTGAATGAAGAGAAAAATTAAAAGGTGTAAATGTAGATTATGCATGAAACTCTATTAAGATGCCTAGTACTTACTTCATTTCTGGTGGAGTTGAGGTAAGTGCTATATACATGGACCAGGACCAAAATCTCCAGCCTTTGGTATTTGAGAATTAATCAGTAGAGGAGATCGTTAGTAAGATCACAATTGCTCCATCCAAAAATGATGCCAGATGTCAGTGGATAAGGTCCCAGATCCAGCCTGTGGCTGTAAACACCAGAGAGCTAGCAGCTCTCAGCTGTCCACCAGCTCTTCCACAGCATCCAGAGAGAAGCAAGTCAACACAACCCAGAGGACAGAGCCAGTCACAGCCACAGCAACCTGAAATGCCCCATCCTGAGGTCTGCAAACCCCCTCCCTGAGCCCCCACCCCCTAACCACCACCACCCACAAAAAGCTACACACCAAGACACACTCACAAATCACACAGACACACACCCTACAAACCTAGAAATAAATAAATAAACCGAATAAGTGGAGGGAGGAGTCAGTATATGAGCTTAAGAGTCAAATCCCTCAGGGTCTCTCCATTCCCTGGACACTGTAATCCCCCTAGAGAGCACACTACTAGACACCCAGGCTAAACAGAATGGCCAGAGAAAGGCCAAGCTGCGAGAGATGAGCATGAGGATGCCTGCTAATGGCACAATATGGACGGTGGTGCTTTTTAAGTAGCCCTTCAGCTGAGATGGGAATGAAGGACAAAGAGATGATGGATGGAATAACGTCAATAATGTGACGGTTTTAGGGTGGAGGTTTTTTTTATGCCAGCAGATGAGCGCTTAATGTTTACTGCTCTCTACTTATACTACAATATATTATGTCACTGTTGAGTCACAGTGGTCCAGGAGCATGGACAAAACCATCTGACCATATCACCAGGTGTATTCAGTTCAGTTTGTGTCGTATGAGGTAACGCCTTTGGTATGTTTAGGTAAAAATAAATGCACATGTCTGCTTGCCAAGAAAGTTTCTCACTTTCAGGTCACGTGTACACAACATATAGATTTATGTACCATTCAGTAAACTCCAAAGCACTGAACTCCAAGGCACAAATGACCGATGTGATTCATGTGAGGATGGTGTCACGCTGATTTTGCTCTAGTCTCCCAGCAGCATGGGACTTCACATCGTATTGAGCAGTATCACATTATTCTAATTAGGGAAATGTGTTGGAAAGCTATTTCCTCTTCAAACAAATGACCAACTGCACAACAAAAGCCAGAGGAATGCCATCTCTGCCCGCAAAGGTTGTGTCATGAGAAATCACTCATCCTAAATCCCTTGACATGTCATACTCATTCAAAGGGTTTTCTAAGGGGAAAGGGAGCATTTTCGGGATGAGAGCGAAAGCGGGTAGGACAGAGAAGAAGGGGTTACGGGGGGAATAAGAGGGACACTAGGAGAGAAGGGGGTACTGGGGTCACAGCAGCACCTTTCAGCCAAAAGAGGGGCCTGTGAGGGGAAGGCTGAGGCAGCCATCCCTCCTCTTGGCTGGTTCCATGTGAAGCTCTCTGCTTCCTCTCTCTTCCTTCTGAGGGGCTTTGTTTCACATGCAAACAGTGGCAGTGGCCCCAACTCGCCCGGCCAAGCGCTGCATCCAAACTGGCATGGGTGAGAAAAGAAAGGGAGGGGGTTTCTAATGGGGGGTATAAGGGTATAGCGAGGGGGGGGGTGGGCAGTGGGCATGTCCAGAATGCCAGTCCTTTCAGGCCACTGATGTCATGCCTGTGCCCACCGTGGGAGAGCAGCGGAGGGACCAAGGCGCCCCTTTCTCTTTCCCCCCTCCACAGACTCTTTTTCCAGGATGAATGAATCTTTCAGAAGCGGCAGCCCATTGTGTCCCATAATCGACGGCGATTATCCCAATTTTATGCTGCCTTCCCAGTGCGAGGAGGTTCCCTGAGTGGTGGTATTGAGGGCTGCCGCGATGCAGCAAGGACCACGAGGGGTTGTCCTAGCAACACTCTGCGGCTTAGAGAGAAGGGGATGAAGGGGAAAGAGGAAGCTAACAGTCACACATACCCAACTAACAAACACATATACACACTAGCATTTAAGGATAGTGTACAGCTTGCAGATTAGTTCATGTCTTTATCATGAATGGATGAAAAATTCCTGCTTTAGGAACCAATAAGGGATTTTTTTTTTTTTTTCAAATTAAAAGTAGTTTTCATGTGTCTATCATGCAACTTGTAGAAAGTGCAAACATGTCATAGCTGTGATTACATAACAATTAGCAAGTTTACCTTTAAAATGGTATATGTAGCGGTGCTCGTCAGGCTGTTGGGGTCCATGCGATGGCACTGAGGGAGATGTAAATGAGAAAACAAGTTTCCCACTGGTCTCTTGAGGGGCCCAATGCCCGTTCTCATGACTGGAGCATCACAATATACTGTGAGGTAAAGACAACTGGAACTGGGCCAGGCTCCGGATATATCTAGCCCCTCTGGGCCTCACATCCACTTGCCATGCAGTGGGAAGAAATGGGCTCACACATACTGGCTGCCTAGGAGCTGTGAAAAAGCTCACCCAAATGAAGCTCTCAGCAAACACTTCAGGTTGTGCTGTGCATAGGAAGCGGGAGATAAATTCCACCATCTGAAGAAAGGGAAGCTTTGTCACTCTACGCCTCTCAATTATGTATCCCAGGATGGTTGTCGGAATGAATACATTCAGTGATAGATAATGATAGAGAAATGTGTGGACTATCATGCAAATCTGGTTTATTCTATCAGCGGTGTAACCTACTGTTCTTCCGCTGCTCAACAAAACACAGAAGACCCTTTAACGGTGATGTTTTTTTAAAGCCGTGCCTCCTGTAAGTATAAAGTTCAAAGCATGGAAAACACCATCAGTGGGAACTGCAGTCTACCCCAAATGCAAGTAAAAAATAAAAAAAAAGATCAAAATAGCATGTAATAGTATCTCTTGAGCTTTGTATAATAACCTTATTAACACCATCTTAAAAAATATGCATAAGTTATATTCATTTAATATTAATGTGGGCTATTTCCGGTTACTTAGAGGCATATATTTAATCGCCATGTGTTTATGTGCATTTAATAATTAGCATTTTATTTCATAATGATGCACATTGGGATATTATCTATTAAAAATACAGTTATATTGGTATTAATTCATGACTTTTCAGTGCATTAAAAAAAGCCACATAATGATTTGTGGACTCTGTGTGTGTGTGTCTCTGTCATCACACAAAATCTGGAAAGAGCTGACTGCTGTAGTTTGGCATACTTATGTATTTTTGGTCAAGGAAGAGACTAGCAAAAATGGCAAGTTGATGGGACCAATATTTTGGGAGATAGCCTTACAATCACACCCCAGAATCATAGAATCATCTTTGAAGTGGGTAACCTAGCAACAGATAAACAATAGGGCCAAGTTGCCATGGTGTCAAATTTCATGTGCAGAAACAGACATGCCAGCTGAGAGGTTATTCAACTGAAAACGCCAGTGGAACTTACCAAGAAAGTAAAAGAATGAACTATATCAGAGGTAAGTTTATTACACCAATATTTATATCACATTTAAACCCCGTGGGTCCCCATGGGTCAATGTGCGAGTAAGTATGTAAGTAAGTTTTATTTATTAAACACTTCACAGACAGGGGTCACAAAGTGCTTTATGGTGCAAATACAATAAAAAAAAAAACAATTAAGATACAATTAAAATGCAATTCAAATCCAACTAAAATGGGATAGGTAGTATTTATTTAACGTATTAATGACATGTGATTTCTATATTTGATCATAAAGCTATAAATAAAGTTATGAGTGAAACTAACAAAAAGAGGACAGCTTTCATCTACCCAGGTGTTGGAGTGTCTGGACACTTTTCAGAAAATTATGAAAGAATTTGCTGCAAGTCTTAGACCAGTCAGTTATCAGTTACATACAGTCGTGGAAAAAATTGTTAGACCACTCTGTTTTCTTTAATTTTTTGTTCATTTTAATGCCTGGTACAACTAAAGGTAATTTTTTTGGGACAAATCTAATGATAACAAAAATAGCTCATAAGAGTTTAATTTCAGAGCTGATAATTATCCATTTTCCATGGTTTTCTTGAAATAACCAAAATCACATCAGTTCTTACATCATTATCTAAGTCATTGTACTGATAAAAAAAAGCGCTTTTAGACATTAAAGGTTTTCTTTTCTGTCTGTTTTAGTCACATGATACACACAGGAATTAGTACTTGATTGCACTATTATTTCTGATGACTAGTGATAGTCTAATACTTTTTTCTCTGACCCTTTTTGAGTTTTTATTTTTGAAAAAATACAGTTATCATTGGGAGGTTTGTTCAATAACATTCGAATTGTACTCTAACGGCTGATGACTTGAAAATTATGATGACTGTCATTTATATTAACCATTTAGCAAAACCAGATGAAAATATGATTTGCATAATAATTGGGACACATCACATTCACCACCAAAAAAAAGACTGAATAATATTACATTGAATCCACTGCTGTCCGGCTGCTTCCAGCTGCCAAGAAGTCTAAGAAGACCCGGGACAATATCTACCTAAACCCTTCAGAACCTTTTAATTGTAGGCTGGCAAATGTGAAGCAGCGTTTGAGGAGCTGAAGTGGAAGCTTACTCCAACTCCCACAGATGCCCTATCTTCTAAACGTGGACGCCAGCCAAGAAGGTCTAGGTGGCGTTGCTGCGCTGACATCAAAGCGGAAAGGCTAAGACCAGATGTTGAAGTCATAATTCTTGACTCAGAAGTGGGCGGTGGTGAACAAGCTCATTGACATTTTGTACTGAACAAAGTCAACAGTCAACAACCCATTAACTTATGCGCCGTTGTGTGCCAAGTTGGATGTAATGGGTCACTGCTGGATCGGAGATGTCAAAACAATGATATGGACGTTCTCTTCTATTGCCAACACCAACAAAAGAACGGGAGCGCAAACAAATATCCTCGACAGGCAGGATACCCATGTGGCTAGACAGAACAACTAGGTGGAGTAATTGTTCACATACATGCCATCCAACAGGCCTACACTAATCTGTGCAACTATAATATCAAGGAAATTGTGTTTTTTATGAGCTCTCAGCTGCCCAAAAGGAAGATCTCCTCTGCTTGATAGACAATGAGAGTAATTATACACAGAGTTCTGAATCTGGTCATGAATCCATTTGGCAAATGCCCCTGATCCCAGCTGGTCTTACCAGAAATTACAGCATGCTGGTAATAAAACCGCTGCATGATGACTCAGGTCATGTGGGCCTTCATAAACATATGGCCTGATTAAACACAGAACACAGCACACACAAGCCTCCTGATGAGAGACAAAAAAAGACTGTAGGTGGCAAAAGTGTTAGAGGACAAGTACTAGGCCCACTGTGGTTTGCGGCAGGGCTGTTTCTTGCTATAGGTGAACTAGGCGAATGCTTAGGGCCCCCCAAGCAACCAGGGGTCCCCAAAGCCGCATGTTCATCCTCATCTGACGAAAATTCAAATATCCTGTCTTTATCTGCAGCTATCTCATGTGTTTATTACATCCCTTATATACTTAAAAAATAACATAAGATATAAATAAAATAAACTACAATGATAAGCTGTGGCTGGTGTTTTTGTGGCATTATGATCGGAATGATTGACAGCTACCCATCTACCCTTTAAATTAGCAAGATTATTAAATAAAACAAACACCGTGATGGCCTCAAAATTAAGTTATCTCAGCTATTGTTGTACTTTCAAAAAGTAAATATTTTTATTAACACTCAAAATCTGTTTTATTAACTGACGTATAGAGGATTGTTGTTTTCCTTGTATTATGTTTTTTTTTTTATCAGTTTAACTTGACTGAGTGACTCAACTTAAGATGTTTGAAGTGTAATAGATTGTCTTAGTCAACCATCTAAATGTTTAGGAATCTCTTCATCGTAGTTTGACAAACTAGGGAGCCCCAAACAGCATCTTGCTTAGAGCCCCCACGATGCTAGAAACGGCCCTGGTTTGTGGAACAGGATACACAATGATCCGAAAACACTTTGAGAATCACATGTTCCATGAGTTACTGAGTCTTGATGTAGAATTTGGGATCACGATTAAAACAACCTGACAGGGGCTTCTCATGAAATGCAAAATTTGTCATATATTAATGAACAAGAAGACAAGAAAACACTTATATGCTAATGAACTTCAGAGTTAGGGTTGTAGCGAGGGTGTGCCTCTGGGGGTAGGGTCATAGGTGGGTAGCTCATTGGCATATGGATTAACACCCACACAGACCACTCCCCCTGCAGGTTTATAAGTCCAGTTTGCCCCACTAGTTATTAGAACTGAAGAAGGCTCTTGGATAAGGGAAGAAATGTTTCAAAATGAGCTAAACCAGTTGAACCGGGAAAAACTACCAATTCAAAGAGACCAAACACTGGACGCAGAATCACAAGCCTCAAGAAAACTCAGAGAGTAAAACTGAAAACAGACAATCCCAAAGAATCCAAAGGCTCAATTCACACTGAAATCCATTGCATTAGGGCACCAGACTGTCAGTATCCATTTCTTGACCATATAAGTACCTCTATGATCATTTAACTAATGATTATCTGTGCCCCTATAACACACACACATACACGCAGTAAGTTGTGCCATGTTTCTCCATGTTTTCAAAGCACCATACATGAGGGCATGCATTTAAAGGTGAATGGATAGTGTTACAACCTCATTTACGACAGATACGTGTTCAATATTTCATGTTTAAAATGTATGAATCTGCATGTTGTTATCAAAGAAGCGCTTTTGTAAGGTTTGTGTATGACCATGTACTTACGCGAAGAAGTCCATGCTGAAAATCTGTTCTGCACTGGCGACCAGTGGTGTGTTGACGTTATCTAACTCCATTGCTACACCAAACAGCCTCAGGTGTCTTCACTTGTAATTACAGCTACCATACACTGACAGTGATGAAGGTTTTTTTGGGTTGAATTTTCTGTGACGGTCCTAACGTTCACTCTTGAGTTCGCCAGTGCTTCTGCTCCTTTAGGGCTGCAAACACTCACATGCTGTGCTATGTTGTGCCGTGTTTCCATATGTTTTCAAAGCACTAAGCTATGAGGGCGTGCCTGATTATTGGTGGGGACAGAGTAGTGGCATGATTTACGTCACTTATTTGTTTGTTTTTTCATTATTAAAACATGTGAACTAGCCACTAAACACAATGTGCTGCAAACTTTCTTTTCTGCCCATTACATAACATTTATTTACGTTATCATTTCACAAGTAATGAACTTCAATAGGTTAATGTATGCAAGTTAATTCATAAAAGATATATGATATTGTTTTGTGGAAAAATCTCATTATAACAGTTTATTAAAATCAAGTAATTATCTTTGCCACTCATGAGGTGTGTGTATGTGTGTGTATTCTACTATCTATCAGTCTTACTGTATTTTTCCTAACCCTCATCTATTTACCTGTATACACAAAACTTGTTTCTCCGATATCAACGATTGCAGGTAGTATGTGGATGAACCAAACTCTTTATTGTTTATATTTGGTTGATTTAAGCCATAAAGACCCAGTGTGACATTTGTGTTGCTTCCCAAATTAATTTTTTTACTGTATTTAATTACTGTCCATAAGTGGTTTATTGCCATTTATTGTAATATTATCTTCTATATCTTGTGTTTTTTCATTGAAATCTAGGTATTTTTCCAGCATTTAATTCATTAGTCATGTACATGTTCATAAAAGTTTAGAGTGAAGTTGAGGGGAATTGTATCAAAAACAGAGAAAATGGAAGAAAATATGACTTTTTTAGCAAAATCTATCATTAACTGAACATAAACCCAGTCTGTCCATCCACTGTCATTAATCCAGCTCCATGGGTTTTACTGGTGAACCAATGTTGTAGAAGATGACAGTGTTTCCACGGTAACTACAGAGCCTCTTAATGTCTAAATGGGTCATTTCCAGTGACCATGAAAAGATGAATAACTGTATTTTACAGCAATTATTTACATGTATTAGTGGATTAACAGATATTAAATAGTTTATATCAGTAGATGATTTTGGTAGATGGTGGATGTTTGTGTCGTCATGGATTAGAAAAGGTTAAATATAGAGAAAATTTCATTTGGGAACTGACACACAAGTAGTACTGGGTCTTTTTGAGTAAAAGTGTGCATCTACAAGTCCATATCTGACTTTTCTTAAACCTTTTCCAAATGAATACTAAAATGAGCACAGTCTGATAAAAGACAAACACAGATCTCACATAAGGGCAATTTTTGTCGACATTAAAACAAGCATTGCTGTCACTTTACTTTTACTTTCACATTGACTGACAATGGAATCCAACCTTTTACACTCAAGATTGATAACAAACCATTCCCAAAATTGAGAAACTACTATCTAATTTATGTATAAAAGTTAGATACAGATTCTCTGCTGTAGTTTAATTTGTCCTTATCTTTTATATTGTATTTAGTTTGTTCCAGTGCTTTTCCTACTACCTTTCACCACATCCTGGTCTTACAGAAACACTTTGTTAGACTCACAACCAGGTCAGAATCACACACAGCATCTCATCCTCTGTTTAAAAAGCTGCAGATACCATTTAGAACATCAGTACTCTTCAAACCTGTGTTTTTATTCATCAGATATGATCAAGCAAAGGAAATATTCCTGAGCATTTTAAGAGCTATTTTATGATAAATTCACAGCCTCATTCTTATTTAACACAGCAATCCACTGATCTCCATCCTCTGAAACATCTAACTATTAGAAGACAATTTTCTACCAGATTTACTATTAAGTTATGGAACACCTTTTCCTACATGGCAAATAAATATTTAACTATAAAAAGTTTTAAATCATATTTAACTACTGCAAACTCCCCATCTTAAAACATTGTTTTTATGTGTATATGCACGTTCATTAAGTTCTCTTTATTGTTATAACCAGGCATATTATTCTGTCATTGAGCTCATGTGATTTATATGTTATTTGTATTAAATTAATATTTTTCTTTTTTTCTTGAAGGCTTCAGATAAACCTGTTTGGGCTTTTTTTTTGCCTCTTCCTGGGCTGTATTGGTTTTCTTTTATCTTGTTCTTATGTTTCTGTTGTCTTTTATCTGTGCATAAATAAACTAAACTAAAGAACTGCATGCTGCATTTGTGTTAAAGATGGAGAGTTATAACTACTTCTCACAATGTATTACTGTACTACTGGCTATAATAGTAACTGTATAATAGTGTTTGGCTTCTAGTCTTGAAGGCCACACATTCAGTACCATGGCCAGAGACACAAACGTTGATACCAGCCTGTACCACAACTGTTCTGCAGTTGGCATGTGGCACGACAAAACTGAACCTGTATGGAGCTCTCACAAGTCATCCAACTACAATGCTGTCCTAGTATATAGACTGCAGGCTGATTTTTGTATATTTTGCACACATATACGGTACACTGAACTCTAACCATCATATATTTCAAATATCTGTGCATGTGTGGGTTTTTCTATAATGCCCCCATTGACAACCAACAATCCTTTTGTTGTGAAATACCATGTGCAACAGCTTATAAAATGCCTAATACATTGTACATAATAGGCATACCATTGTATTCGCTATCTTGATGCACTATGCAATTTTTGAGCGTTCTGTTTCACAATAACGACGCATCAGCATCCAGGCAGTGCAGGATTCTTTCACACTTTGCCTGTCTCTCAGTCTCCCCTAAGGTTTTCTTTTGTTTGGCAAAATTCTTTATGGCTATAATGAGGCAGTCATTAGAGAGCCTTTGGGAATCCTCAGGCTAGTGTTGTAGTATGCATAGGTCTCAAAGATGTGACCGGTTCTGCCGTAATTATGTGATAACAGCCCATTATCCTGAGGAGTTAGTGACATAGAACCGAACTGGATGATCCCCATTCCTCTGGATAATATCAGCAGAGACAGAGGGAGGCTGATGACCTGTAATCCAGCGACTCAATTCAATGTTAGGCACTAAAACATAATCAAACACTCACCCCCGCATCTCTAAAGGTCTTATTTACAGTGAGTGGCCTCTCTTGTGTTCAACTGAGGCATGTTGAATGAGCTACTCCCAAACTCTTGAGCATTCCCAAAGTCATGCCTCTTATTTTTAACAGGTTCTTTTGCCTGTGCTGAACATTTTGGGGTGTGTATTGTACTGCTGTGATCTGGTTCCTGTCTGTCCAGCGTCGTGTTTGTAGCTTCTGTTATCTGCCTACAGATATGCAGATGAAAGGTCAGCAGAGAAACGATCATCCGTGGCTTTGTGAGGTTTTTTTTCCACTGTAGCTATGCCCTCATCTATCGGTTACACACCTATTGCAGACACACTCATTACTCATCTCTAATCCACCTATAGTGAATCCTGCACCGATGCAGACTGGATGTGAAGCAATGCTACTATCATTAGCAAAGGCGCATCTGTTTAACAGAGCTGGCTGTATAGCAGAACGCATCTTTTGATGACTTCGGTCCGATCCCCATAGGAGCTCATTAAATCAGCCAGTAAGGCAGGACCACCCCCACCCCCCCTACTACAATCATTGCTATGGTATACCCGCTGCATGCTAAGAGGGGGATGACTGTGGCGGAGAAAAAAGCTGTATAGTAGACGGAGGTAGGGTTGGGAGGGGTGAAACAGCAAGAATGCCATATAAAGATAGATAGATGTATACCCATGTATGGGGGGAAGGGTGAAGCGAAAACGGGAGGCTGGAAAAGGGAAGGTGTGGCCAAATGAAGAAAAAGACGGAGACAAAGGGAGAGGACGGCAAACACATGAGGAAAATAAGTGAAGGTGGACGGAAAGGATTGGAGGACAAGGTCAGATTAAAGCAATCAATTGAAGTGGAGAATGAGATTGCGCTTGTGACGTGTCTGTACAAACACACTATATGAAGGGCTTCTGTGTTACCGGGTTATCTATTGGATACATGAAGAGCTGACATCTGTGTTGGGCAGCTGGCCCTGGGAAATGGGATTACTGCACAAATCACATTTCATACATCGCTAGACTCACCTGCCACACTCTCAAATGTAAATATATGTAGTATCCCTTAGTCTTACAATCTAATGCCCTCAGTTGTTTTTTTTGTTTTTTAACAACACCTGTATGTGTACCCATGCACAAAAATATCACTAAATATTGTGCCGTTTATCACTGTTGGTCCAGTTCCATGGTATCTGAAGCAGGATGATGGGGGGTTACAGTCTCACTCAGGATTCGCCAATAACAGGACTAAGGAGGATGGATGTACCTTCACTAATTAAACACTGGAGTCTGTAGGGACGGAGCACAGCCTGCAGCAGTAGCCATGCCCTGCTCTCCTCACACCACCCCACAGTGCTGAGAAAGGGCATTCCTCCACACACACACACATACAGCTCATTACCAGCAATCAGACGTAGTGTACATTCCAAGTACCTCACGCCATTTGTTAAAGGCTGCTATTAAATATATATATTTTTAAATATTTGATCAGAAAAATGCAAGTGAAAGGTTAAGACTTCTAATATAAGTCAATCATCTAGAGCACAAATTAGTATGGAAATGTTCTTATTCATCTTCCAATAATTGATAAAAGTGGATTTTCAAGTAAATTTTTAGATTTATAATATGCTCATACTGTATGATATACATGATACACATGCAGCACGTGGCCATAAATAAATGACAGAACACGATGATCAGTAACTTTTGAGGCAACAAGAGTGAAATGCAGACACAAATGGCAATTGATGGTGTTAAAATAAAATTACATAACTCCAAGACATGCTGTGAAAGAGTTGTAGCTATTATTGTGTTACATCTAGTCACAAAGTTACTTTTGGTTATGCTTGAAAAAGGGTCACAGGTTGGACGAAATACGACTAAAATAAGACAGGAAAAAGTACATGAAGATTATTGTCATGGTTTAAGTAACAAACACTCATTTGACTTGGTTAGGGTTAGGAAAAAAACATGGGATGGGCTTAATTACATGACAAAAGCTCCAAACTGAAATTTTTGAGATGTGAACATTGACATGAGGTTGTTGGTTATCCTGCTCTATCCATCCTTAACTGGTTTGTCTCTTTTTAACCACATCATGTTTAGTTTTGTTTATTTGTTAGGGATGATGTACAAATACATTAATCTCAGAGAGAAGAGATGCTTTACACCAGAATGAGCTAAAAGCTACCTTCAATCTGCGGTCCCTGAACAGGTGCACTCACAATATAGAACATTTACATTACATGCAATACACAACTAACCTTAGCTCATGATTACAATAGTTAAAAACTTATTTCATTTAATTTTTCATATTGTTTCCTAAAAAAGCCTATTTCATCATATTTCATTCCTAAAACACAAGTTTTATAATAATTCTTAAAAAAGTCCATTTGACCTATTTCATTGACCATTAACCATACAAAAATATTTACCAGTGAAATCATAAAACGACTGTCATGTCATTTGTAATGTACTGTAATGTCATTTTCTGCCTTACACTTATTTATTCTGACTGCCACAGGAGGATTTCAAACAATGCAAAACATGCATATTTCACAAGCAGTATTTGTTCCTAAATAACAAACTGAAGTTCCTGTAAAAAAAACAAACAAACCCAAAAACATCAATAATAGAAGTTCTTCTCATTCGTATCATACTGTCTGCTGGGTCATCTCCCACTATAAGGGTTTCATATCCATGTGTGGGTGGGTGGTCCTAAGGCAGGATATCAGCCGCTGTAGTAAACTCTGGATAAACTGAAATACAGGCTGTGTGGATGTGACCAGTTGTTAACGCTGTTGCACACACATTTCCACAGTCAGCTCAGTATCTAGTTGAAAAGAGTTGTGGTGCCGGTGCTGCTGGTGTGCGCTGTATTATAAATGCATCGCTCCTTGTCTGAGTGTCTATAGTAAGAAACACGCATCACCTCAAGGGTGACCACGAAAGCAGGAGAGTGTGACAGTGCTGTCAGTTTCTCACTGTTATTTTTTGTGTGGTTTATCCAAAGTATTCATCTTTCATTCTCAAGGCACTGTTTCTTCCCCCCATTCCCTCCTACACCCCCCC
>JAPTGZ010000023.1:8623062-8634012 GCA_029814645.1 Fowleria isostigma | reverse complement strand
TTTTTAGCCTAATTTTATAATACACACACACACACACACACACACACACACACACACACACACACACACACACACACATAAATATAACAATAATTATTATTGCTCTCTCTTTAAAATTTCTTCCCTGTTAGGTCTATGAACATAACAGGGTGGAATGGAAGCATAACAGGGTGGTATTTGTTAGCTGTAGCTCTTTAACTGATCAACATTTATCTTGTAACCTTCAATAGATTAACACACCTTTAAAAACTAAACCCAATCTATATATATTTTAATTCTACTAAATTAACATTTCCCATAATTTAGCAAGACAGGGTGGAATGGGAGCATAACAGGGTGGTATTTCTTAGCTGTAACTCTTCAACTGATCAACATTTATCTAGCTAACCTTCAATAGATTAACACACCTTTAATAACTAAATCCAATCTATATATATTTTAATTCCACTAAATTAACATTTCCCATAATTTAGCATGACAGGGTGGAATGGAAACCTAACAGGGTGATATTTTTTTGGTCTAATCTAGCTGTAGCTCTTTAACTGATTAACATTTAGCTAGCCAACCTTCAACAGATTAGCACACCTTTAATTACTAAATCTAATATATACATTTTATTCTAATGAATTAACATTTTTCATAACAGGGTGGAACTTAAAGAGTTACCCATACAGGTGTAACATGTTTAACATAAATAAAACTAAGGTGACAGCAACAGTTGAAGCTTATCTCAGTTTCCACAGTCGAATTCCCGCCAAAAAACAAATGATGTCACTTCCTGTAAATGGCCTCTATGGAATTTTGGTTTGTTTGATTTAAAGCAAATAAGAACATTATAACAGGGGGGAAAGTTACTACTGGGACATGAACAATATGAAGAAAATAGTAAATAATAATACAGTTTTACCAGATTCAATTGCATCATAAAATAAAGTTTAGTCTAGTCAATCAAACTATTAAAGAAAATAAAAGTTGTATAATTTTATAACTGATTACATGGCACCGCGGGACACTTTAAATTAACAGCATGTGTTACCAAAAAGGTGTATAAAACACAAAATAATATTTACAATGCATTTAATTTATGTTTAAATGATGTCAAAACACCCATGGAGATCCCAGAGAGAAAACGCCATCTCATTTTGTATGAACTATAGTTGTATGTGCAAACTTAATAAGGTTTGATTTAATTTGATTTGACAGTTTAACACATAATTAAATTATTTTGTTGTAAATATGTGGCACATCTTAGAAAAAAATCAGGGTAAGTGAAACATGAGGACATGAGTGTTGCCACAAAAAGAGAATCACCCATTTACTGTTATTTTCGGACTATAGGTTGCACTGGAGAATAAGTCGCACCTGTCCAAAATGGATCATAAAGACCAAAAAAAAAACATATATAAGTCACACTCTAGAGTATAAGTCGTATTTTCTTTTGGGAGGGGGACAACTCCTCATCTGTTTTCATTTCTTTAACTCCTTCGTTCTCTCCATAGGTTAAATCAGTGCTGACATTTATCGGTGTTTTAGTTCGTGCTGCCACTCCTGGTAGTTGTCACAAGCTGAGAGCGCCCTCTGGTGGTAGGTAATGTGTACTCCTTGGTCATGTCGGTCAGTGTGAAAATCACATTTAAGAACATGTGAAATTACATATCTTAACACATATAAGTCACACCAGAGTATAAGTTGCAGCCAAACTATGAAAAAAAACTGCGACTTATACTCCAAAAAATATGGTATATGTTTTGCAGTTTGCAATATAGACTTCCTGGTAGTTCTTCTGGATTCAGCTGGACTGGTTTAGCTCTTTTGACTTTGTCTCTCATCCAACAGACTTCTTCAGTTGTAATAACTGGTGGGGATATAGACCTCTGTGCACGCATACCTAGTAATTGTTTGACAAGACGCTGTCATGAAGTCACAGAAATAATTAAATTCCCTTCATTTCTCCTTCAGTCCCGCAGCTAAGAGGGCAGATTTTTGTGTGGGCTGTTTGGCTTTTTGGGTCTTATGTAAGTGGTATCTGCTTTTTCCATTCCAGATGTTGCACTAAATGCATCCCTCAACACGCATGTCAACAAAGCCAGAGAACTGAAAATACCAATAGCACCGGCATCATAATGGACACCCTGTTTCTTGTGGAAACCTCTGTATGTCACTGACCGTTTCCATCCAGTCAGAGGCTTTTGAGGTCCAGGTTGTTAGCCGACATGCCTCGGCTTTACACCTTTGATCTGGATCCAGGGACTGACATCATTATTACTGAGGGCAGAGAAGTGGTCATGGAAATTAAGGCGCTTCCTTCCACGGATCACGTCAAGTGTGTCCTGTGACCCTTCGTTTGAGCAAACTGCCCTGTTGGCCGCCTGACCCGGGGGGCTAACCAAACCAGACTCTGACCTTTGCAAAGGACAGACCGCAAAGTTACGATCAGAAGATTTGGAGGTTGGTTTTTTTTTTTTTTTCCCAATTTCTGCAAACTCTGTGAATAAACGTAACAATAGTGCTACACATGCCCTACATATGTGGTTGATAAATGCCTACGCTAGCATTCAAAACATGCTGCAGATGCTGAATTTGACCTTACAAATGACTCACACTCCTGCATCAGCTCTGAAACTGTGCCATCATTTTCAGGAAGCAACTTCTTTTGTACTCAGCTAAGAATAAACTCAGGGTCACCAGCTTAGGCTTTATTTATTTATTCGCTTGAGTTTATGCATCACCATCAACTTTTGCCTTGGTTTCCGTTTATAGTCGGACGCTGCCTGCAGAGTCTCAGATAACTTTTGTAATGAGCTGCGATGTAATATCCAAATGCTATCAGAAATACAGCTGACACATGGCTATCTTTGGCAATTCTTTAAAACAATTAGTTTCTCATTTTCTTGCTCGCAAAGTGTATCTGGTATCAGCTTGTGCCTTGTCTTGAGCTGATATATGTCATTAGTTTAAAAAAAAAAAGACGAGTGAGAACTTTAGAGCAAGCAGATCCACAGGCTTATCAGGTTCTGTCTAGTTTTGTGGTTCTTTCATAACTGTGAAATGTACTGTATCGCTCTTGTGTGTATTAATTATTCTATTGGGAGGTTGTTGCTATGAAAAGACCTATTTTGTATGGAATTCTGTAAACACCCAAAACAAAATTCCACTAATATCTAGAGAAAAGAGAACAAGATTGAGACAGATGTACCGTAAAGGCAACATGATTAGATAGAGCTCTATTCCAAAACGCTATAAATCCATTTTAATACTTTTCAGGAAAATTACTTTTTTTTATTTTTTACCTAGATCCACAAATTTTTTTATTAATTTTCAATTTATCTTATTAAAATAGTTTGTTGTCACAGTCTGACAACAGTATTGTTCATTATAAATTCAAGTTTATAAAAAAAAATTCAAAACACTATAAATCCATCAAATTTTTGAAAAAAAAATTATGATTTCTGTCTTTAAAAAAAATGAGCACAATAAACATATGACATCAGGGACTAAAATAAAATAAAATTATTAGCAACATAAACTTAAGAGTAAAACAAAATAAGTATTTTTAATGTCATTATTCAATATAGTCCACAAAACAAATAAATGAAAAATAACACACATACAAATACCACTAATTAAATAAAAATTCAACCATGTTAATAATACATTTAAATAATTTAACACATTCAGGTTAATAGTCAGTCCTGAACCTGTAAAAAGTAATGATAGTAATGATAACACTCACCGAATTCTGATTGGTCCAGGGGATATGTTGCACTTTGGCTAAAAGGAGGTTTGGCACTCATAGCATTTATGAAAAAAACTGCAGCTTGCTGTAGATTTTAAACAAGAATATATTGTAATTTGGCATAAAATGGCGATAAAGCGGAAAATAAATCAAGAGAAATGGTATGACCAACTCTTTTTTTAAAATTTGTTTTTTATAGTGTTTTAGAAAAGAGCTCTTCAAGTATTGTGTAGAATGTATGTATTTCTGAGGTAAACAAATTATTTAAAAGTACTGATGTTATTTAGTGACAGTGTTTAACAAAAGATATATAGTGTTCAGCATAAATGAGTACACCCCAACTGGTTTGTCAAAAAACCTTTAGTTTACTTTGTGAATCAACATTTTTTATGTGACACCATACGACATATCATGTTCTCAGTTAAGGAAATGTTCTATAAAACTCAGTTTTGTCCAATTTTTTTAAAACTGTGCTTTAGTTCATTGAGATATAGATTAAAATCTTACTTTTCCAAGGGGGTTGTACTCATTTATGCTGAGCACTGTATGTATACTAAACTTCATCCACCACTGAATAAATAGTTTCCTGCTGACAAAATTGTACTTTTTTAACTGATGTATCATGGAAAAGTGTTGGTTTTTATAGCAGCTGTCAGTCCATGCGTGTAGATGTATGTCCGTGTGTAATTCCTTTTGCTTACTGCCCACAGCAGCTGTCTGGTATTTTGAGGTTGGAGCAATTTGGCTATCGTAGCACAGGGGGAAACTCCCAGGGGAGCTTTGTGGCCATTACATCTGTGAATGTAGCCTGAACCCAAGCGCTCATCCCGGCGGTCATCCTGTAGATTGCTTTAAATAAACTTCCATCCTCTAGGAAACCACAAAGCCAATGAAATCCCCCATCGCTGTCAGCATGGTATGAACACGCAACAGTCTGTTGAACAAGCGTCCGCAATGTGCACATTTGTTTTTAGCATTTAGCTCCAAAACTTGGCATGAACCTGTACCTCCTGATATGACACACATTTTTCCAAATCTGAGTCCACTTTTTTTTTTTTTTTGTGACTGTGCATGTGTGCCAAGTTTTCCCTCGCTGCTCTCAAATATTTTTCTTACATCTTTATACTTTGGTCTTTGTTTGCTACTGCCTGTTACCCAGTAGCCCCTGACAACCTCTCGGAGGACTTTATTTAAACACACCATTAAGGGAGCCATCACTGACAGGACAGGGGAAACTATGCTTTAAGGACAGGACACTTTGGGATTCAGGTGGGTGGACAGTCCCCGAACAGGAAGCCTCCAAAAACCCTCAGCAGCGCTCACAAAAACATGAAGGGCACTCAGAAGGACGCATACATCTGCCAAGATCCTAAAGTCTTGTAATTCAATCATACGCTTTATTCCACAATGTTAGAAAAAGCAACAAGAAATCCCAAGCTTTGTCATGTTTTATAAACCTGCTCTTTGTCCTTGTCTTCTTCTCTACTCATACAGTAAATTACATAAAAATCGTCAGAATAGCTTTTGCAGACAAGCCAATAACTGATTACAGTCCCTCCGTGGTAGAGTCACAAACAAAAACTAGCAGCAAGCAAATGTTTATACATACTTAAAAAGACAAGAAGTCAGAAAGTCAATGTAAACAACTTAGTTCTGCATGAAAACAGTTTTAGCTCAAGAAAATATCTACTATCAGCTGATTATACACCATTACGAAACAAGCTGTGCTGGGAGTGACTCAGCTGACAACAACATGGGTAGGTAGATCTGCCAGGAGGCATATTTACTGCTTCTTAATAAAGCCACACACACATCCCACGTTCACCGACACTACAAATTGAAGGTATTAGTTTACTGTGCGGTAGCTGTGTGTGCTTACAGACGCGAATCAGACGCAGGGCAGGAGTTTGGTTCTAGGAGTCTTGGAGACGGTGTATGTTAGACACATTACCGCAGCCGGCGTGATTGACTCAAACGTGACTCATGTCTTCCTGCAGCAGTTCAAATGGTCACCCAGGGTAAACAGGCAGAGACTATCTCGATCACCGAGGGAATCCACCCACAACACACACGTCTGCGTTTAAAGAGAAGCACTAGCACAAAAGAGAACGAGTGCCAAGTCTCAACAGACCCTATTAGGTCTCCAACCGCCTCACTTTACCTCAAGGAATGTGTGGCAACATCCAACTTCTGCTTTTGTTATTGAATAACAGAAAAACAATCTGATTTCACACCAAGAACATATGACACAGTCAGTACAGGCAATATAAAAAATTTCTAGTCTGATCTCAATAAGACAATAAAAAAGCCGACACGGGCCAATCCCTCACACTTGTGTAACGCAAAACAAAAGCCATAAAAGACAAAGACTGCAATTGCTCATCAGTGATGTTTTTCTTAGCCGGCTCTGAAGACGTTGAAGTTTACTCACTGTCTCTCTGTGGGTTTTCTTTTACAAGGCTTGCTGAAAGCTGTTGTGCTCCTAAAGCATAGCACGGAGTAGGGGATGGAGACAGTGCTGATGCCGGCTTTTTTAGAACAAAGAACATAAACCAAGAGGCTGGGAGACAGGGCGAGTTAAGGAGAGAAGAGCAGTTAAAGTACACTTTTAGAGCCGGGCTCTTACCGTAGGGCCATGCTGTCCCTTGGGGTAAAGAGAAGAAGATAAAGAGAGGGATGAAGAGGAGCCAGCCCTCCTTGCCAGAGACAAAGGTGATGGTCCAGGGGATTGCGTTGGTGCCCCCATGGGTTTGCCCCAGCTGCAGTCTCCGTCCCGCAGACAGCATGCTGCAGTCTGGAACTCTGTTTACTTTCTGAACTCAGCTGACATCACCTTCTCTCTGCCCTTCAGTCCTTCCCTCCCCCTCCCTCCATTTCCCTCTCTCTCTCTCTCTCTGTGTTTCTCTCTCTCTTTCTTTCTCCCTATGTCTTTTTCTAACTACTCTCTGGCTTCAGGTTACAGGCAGTCTCGCAAGGAGTTCCACTTGGAGTGGGCTTCCAAAAGCTCCCCTTGCTCCGCTCAAGGGACGACGTCACTGGTCTTGAATGAGTGCAGGCTCTGGCACTTCATGCTTAACTCATTATGTTGTCACAGAGCCACACACATACATTCATGCACCAACGTCGGGGAGAGCATTACAAACATGTCGTATGGCCCTGCTACACTGGGAGACGGTGATGTCAGAATGTAGAACCTTTTACACAGAGATCCTGGAAAAAAGGTGAGGTGGTAATCCCATCTTTTTACTCCATTGACCCGTTTCCACAACGAAGCCAAAGCAGTAACAGAGGTGAGACAGGATGGACTTTTACACAGCAGATCTGCATTCTGGAATTAAAGGAGTAGTGACTCAGCGCAGCGTATAACACGACATATAACTTTGTGTTGGAAATACTCCGAGCATACCTTCTTAGCTAACCTCTCCAGAGTCTTTCACCGTTCCATGTTAGCATGGATAGAGTCCTCTACCCTGATATGACAACAACTCGCGGATCTTGGCGTCTTCCCAGTTCGACATCTTTCCGGTCACATTGATATGTTTATTAACTAAATCCCAGGGCTGGCTTGTGGCGGCCAAGCGTTTATAATGATGTTGCTTTTTGATCCTTCGACGTCGACTCTTCCTATCATTGTTAAGCAGAATTCACCAAGCGTTGGATTGTTCACCCACTAACAGGGCATGTGAGCTGGGTTTAGACCATCATGGAACAGGTTAGTTTTACCCCACTGATGATGTGTTGTTGCAATAGTAATCCTGCACAGGCAATACGTCATCAAAATAAAATGTCATACCTTGGTTGCAGAATAAGAGGCGTTCCTTTTCCATACTGTTCCAGAATCATGACCCCACCTTTATCAGGGCTGCGTTACAGCCTCCAGAGGTGTTATAGAGCTGTGACAGAGGTGGGACCAAATGATCCCACATTTTGTTTACAGACGTCATTCTGGAATAAAGGTGAAATATTCCCGGAACAGACATGCTGTGTAAAAGGGGCTTGTATGTCTGCTTCACGTTGTCTATGTTAATTTCTAAAAAAAATCTTTTGGTCGATTTTATTAAAGTTTACACTAGAGCTGCATGATATTGGAAAAAAACTGACATTGCGATTTTTTTTACCGTGATATATATATTGCGAAATTAAAAAATACTTGGGAGGATATAATAGCTGTGTGGAGTCGACGTTAATGGTCAAACAAATTAGTTTGTGGCAACATGTGCAAGACACTGTCGACACAGAACATATGTTTCAGTCTCATCCGTCTTGTAGCTGAAATAATTCCAAATAACTAATGTTGCTTTTCTTTTTGGCATCAAATCTTTGTTTTCAGGGATTTTTTTCTTGTTCATTGCTCATTTTTCAATGTTACCAGTGACTCACTCCATGTGCACAGGCCTGGTCTGCTTTGGTAAAATGATTAAGAACAATTGTGATTGGTGGACTGATGCATGCAGTGTGTGTCAGGTACCTTTGAAATTACATGAGAACAACACTTTGAGTTCATTTAACACCTACAACGCAGGACCTGCGATGTGACTGTTGCGCACACATACATCGCTATGATGATGTTCAGATAATATTTTGTGCAGTTCTAATTTATGGTCTACAAAAACAGCTGCATGTCAATCAATACTATGACTGATGATTATTCTTAGATTAACAGTTACCGTTAGTTTAATACTACGTTGCCTAAAGCTACTGTTGGAGATGAATGAAGAAAGTAGAATATTTCAGGAAATGTGTTCACCTTATTCTACACATCAAACCGTTTGGATTTGCTTTGTTGCGAACTCAAAGACTCAAAGACAACACAGAGGTAGCCAGAGAAAGCACAGTTGCTCAAGATGCTTCTTTTTTGAAGGTTGTTATTGTGTATGATCTCTTGGGTGTGTTTTATTTCAGTTGGATGCAGTACTGGAATTAATTCATTTGTTGTTTTTTGCCCACTGGGATTCCAAAGCTGCATGCAAGAGCAAAGAGGGAAAACACATCAAACAATTCAGAGCAAGAGCATCAAATATCAATCGCGGTTTCCTAAAACGGCAGGATTTCAATAATGGGAGCACATGTGCAATGCTCTAGTTCATGTATGAGGTGTCTGTGTGTGTGTTTGTAGCATGTATCTGAGATGAAAACTGAAGAGCACAAAAACAATCGAGAACATTTAAAAAGGAAACAGAGGAACGATAACAGCAGGGTACAGAGCAGGAGAGAAAAAAGAGAATAAAAGAAGAGAGGGAGGAAAAGGAAATATTGTCTCTCTCGCTGTGCTTTCTAGCCGGCTTTCACCACCTCGGTACTGTTTGTCCAGATGCGTAATGGTTTATTATGTGAAACCCTATGCTTTCAGGTTAATGTGGACACCGGTTTTATATTTTCGTAAAGGCTACAGCTGCAGAATCACAGTCTAGTCGGTTAGACATACCGCTGCAGAGCAGACTGTGCTGTATCATTGTATGTATCATTGGCTACTAAAGTACTGTGTCGCTCCTGTTATAAAGCAAAACAAAAGACTACGCTCACAATAGCTGTGAGTAAAAACAAAAGCAAGCTCCACCTGATGATGGAGGGCCTTGCACAACAACTCTCTCATGATGTTTTGGCCACTTGACTACATTACAAAGATTATTTTGGCCACTTTGCCTGACAAATAGACGCCTGCGCTTAATTTGATCCATCATGATATCGTAGCAGAGACACACTCCTGAGGGGAAATATTTACTCATGACCCACAGATCATGCACAACATGAGCTGCATTATAAGAAACGTCTCAGCTGGCACCATAGTGGCTGTTGTTGGTCAAAGAAAAGAGGCCCCCCACCCATAGCAGACAGTAAAATCTCATTACAAGTACATGAGGGAAGTGGTGGAGTGGGGCCACAACAAATACCTACAAGTCATTACACTTAATGACAGGCATGGAGAAATACACCGTCGACTGCACATTCGTCACAGATGGATTGTTTTCAGGGTCTATTTGTCAAAATTACACTGTAAACCCGGATGAGTAGAATATACTTTAAAAAATCAAGGTAAATCGTTGCTTTAAAATTTTTAGGTAATGAAGCATTAGTTGAAAAAGTGAAGCAGACTGCGTTCAACGTACTTGAGTCCATAATGGAATGGAATAGAACATTTAAGTTGAATGTACTAATAACTAAGTTACATTTACTGGAGATCCTTAGTTTAAATCAGGGGTTCCCAAGATGGGGACTAGAGGGATGCAAGGTTATTTTCAGTAACCTCTTGATGTAATCCCTGAAGTAGACAAAACCGATTAAAAACATAATTTTTTCATCTGTTCCCCAAAGGAAGGTTATTAGTATTGTGAGTTTCAAGATGCATAGGAGATACTTTTACTTTGTAAGAGCAAAAGTCTTATTAATGCAGTACAATTAACAGCCTGACGGTGACAAAAAAGTTTAGCGTTGTTCAACATACAGGTTTGACTAATGGTGTCACATTAACAAAAATTTAAATAAATATAAAAATGCCAATGAATGTCGTAAAACAGACACATTAACGTAATTAAACATTAACATAACCACCCTTGAACCCCTGCACATAAAATAGAACACAATAAGTAAAATTTCAAGTACCTTAGCATTGTTGGTACTTGATAGGCCATTAAAAAGTACAGTTTACTGAAAATTCTTAATTAATGTAAAGAATTGACACATGTTTAAGTAATACAAATTCAGTTTACGTGAGTGGAAAATACTGATTGGACTTAAAAACACAATTACAATAAGAAAGAACATAAAAAACTTCAGCTTAACTCTTTAAGGACTACCATTATAACAGGTCACCTAGATTTCTTTGTGTTGTTTTTTCAAGGTCAAGGTTTAATTATTTAGCACACTTAAAAACATACATAACTTCACCAAAAAGCTGTATATGATCATGAAAAACAAAAATAAAAGGCAATAAATAACATAAAACTGACTAATAAATAGAATAAAATAATACTAATGAACAGAATAAAACAATAGTTCATGCATTCAAATATTAAAAGCAGTAAATAATTCAGTACAGAAACAATTAAAACCCCCTAAAATGCTACTAAAAGTACAGTAATAAAAAATCTTCCATTTCTCTCTCACCAACTACAGTCTGCTGCTCTCTGCTCCACCCAATTCCACCCCTCCCCCTCAGCCAATGCAGGCCTCTACCCTAATGTGTTCTAGTGCATCAGAAAGAACACAATCTCAGC
>JAPTGZ010000023.1:8583259-8596213 GCA_029814645.1 Fowleria isostigma | reverse complement strand
TGTCATTGATCCAACTCCATGGGTTTTACTGGTGAATCAATGTTGTAGAAGATGATGGTGTTTCCACGGTAACTATAGAATCTCTGAATGTCCAAATGGGTCATATCTGACCACCATGAAAACATAAATAACTGTCTTTAACACCAGTTATTTACATGTATTGATGGGATTATTGGATCAACAGGGATTAACTGGTTAATATCAGTAGATGGTTTGTGTCTGCTGGGGTCTTTATGGGTTAAGGTCATCCTATCTGGTCTTATTTCACTCCACTGATGTTCACCTGATGATGTACGAATAAGAACAAATGTAAAGCGCAGGTTATTTGCTACTATAATACAGCCCTTCACTTGTGTGTTGATCTTGCCTTGTGCTCAGTAATCTTAATGATGAATTCCTAAGCCTTAATATAATTTATCCCTTGAATACTGTTTGTTTCTGTCAACATCTGGCTGGCTTTATAGAAATCGTTTGCACACTCGACTGTCATAGCTAGCACCTGCACTCTTGTAACTATGATTGGTTTGCATATTCAGCCTTAAAGTCACAGATGTAACATATTCACTGTACATGATGTAAGTATGTTGTAAATACTGACTGTTTTGACAATTTGATGCTCCACTAATTTAATGTGCATTGTAACATTCCAAATTCTCTTGTCATTTTTGATAAATACACTGTAATTTAAGATAACTGTTGTCAGACCATGTGTGTTTTGCATGCAGTTTGTACTTAACTGCCTTATTAGAGTGCATCAAATATTTACTGTAGTGTGTGTGTGAGGTGCAGGGGTTTTCGGAGTCTGTATTTGCCCATTACAGTGTTCTCATTGTGCTGGAGAAATATCTCGTACTGGCACACTGTTCCCCAGGAGCCATTCTGTCAGCCACAGGCAGGCTACAACAGGAATCTCTGATCCCTTTCATAATCCCAGCCAGGATGATGAACTAAAGGAGACAACTGACATCATTTGACATCCAGTGAAAAGGGTTTTACTGCTCCCTAAGAGTATCAAAACTTCATCATTTAGAGAGTCAGGAGACAGATTGCAAATCGGTCTACATCTCCATGGACGCACAAATAGTATACCTTCAGCCAAGGCTGGAGAGCTTATTAGTTCAGCGTGTTGAGTTGAAAGGTACGAAGGCTCCCTTTGCGGGACCGTGAGCTGTCGAGAGGCTAAGCTCGCAATTAGTTCAAGCTTTGTCTCCAGAGGAGGGCTTTGTTTAAAGTTTTTCTAAAGTTGAAGTTGGAACTGTATCTTACTTCAGAGTGAAGTGTACGTATGTAAGACCAGATGTATTAGTGTGACCTGTGTGCTTTTATTTCATATCAGCCTAGAAGCATTCTTTCCTTATTAGTTCCGCTAACAGCATAGCTCTGTGTCCGATTTCTGGTTTTAGGTTTACATCAGAAGAATGTCAGTTATAAGGTTTGTGACCTAATTCTTTTCAGACATGTACCTCGTTTTCATTCCTCAGGTAGAAGTATAGATACAAGGGTTTAAAAGGACGTTGAAGTATCAACTCAAGCTTTTTACTTCGGTAAAAGCACTGGTTTCAAAACTACTTAAATATAAATGTAAATGTAAGGGGGAAAAATTGCCATAAGGACAAAAGCTTAGGCGGTGCCACAGGGGCCTGGAAAAATTATTAGACCAGAAAACATGGAATGTCTAAAAGCACTGTTTTTGTCAGTACAATGTCATAGATATTGATATAAGAACTTATGTAATTTTGGTTATTATCAAGAAAATTATGGAAAATGGATAGATATCAGCTCTTAAATTAAACTACCCTGAGCTATTTTTGTTGTTATCACTATATTTGTCCAAAAAAATGTACCTTTAGTTGTACCAGATATTAAAATGAACAAGAAATTGAAGAAAACATAGGGTGGTCTAATAATTGTTTTGGCGACTGTTTATACCCATTGAAAATGAAGGCACTTTAGTCCAATACAAATGTATTAGAGAACCATATATGTGTACTACTAAGCATTAACATGTGCTTCATGGAGTGGAAGATATAATGACTAGTTGAATATAAATTTTGGAATGGTACAAAAAGTCAGGTGGATGATTCACGTACAAACCAATAGGGTGTCAGAATGGTGTATGTTTATACTTCTTATCCAATCACAATCAAATTCACTATCTGGATGTCGCAATTTATCTGGGTATTTTTTTTTTTAATTTGAACGATGTCAAGGAGGAATGAAAATGAGCCGAAATTAAACAGGAGTAATGAGGCTATTTTTTAAAATATAAGGAGTAGAAGTAAAAAGTCGGTTGAAAAATAATTACTCCAGTAAAATATAGATAATCAAAATTCCTACTTAATTAAGTTAATGAAGTTTACTTGACACCTTCTCATTTTTCATCCTACACCTTTTTCTTACAACTTTTCTTAATCACCAACTCCGGGGTACGCTACCACTGACAAATGCGACTGGTTTCCACCCTCGCCTCAGTCCATGCATGGTTTCCCCCTCTGCATGTCACTGCTTTGTGTTTTCCGTCGCTAGGTTAGTTTAACCGGCCGAGATGAAGCCAAGCTGTAAACACTTTAACCTAAAGGCTTTTCCAGACTAACTGCCTGCTCCAGCTCTAACAGGGACTTGGGGATCAATATGTGCACTGCTGTTGTATAGGGGAAAGCAGGTCATGTTAATGTGCTTGTTGCCGGGGTCTGTGTGAGCATGTGCGGAGTCGGGGGGGGGGGAGGATTTCACTGCAGCTGGGCATCATGCTCTAAGCATGTCTGTTAATGGTGAACACGGCAGGGAGATTTACGACAGGCTGCAGACACCAGGGATTAAACACAAAAGCCGAGCGGAGGTCTGCATGTCGAAACCAGACTTGCAACCCCTGTCTTCCTCTCCTGCCACGCACAATTTCCCCTCTTTCCGTATTTCACCCACATCTCTCCCCTTTTTTTCCTGCCGTGCATCTGTCTTTACTGCTGCTATCAGTGTCAACTTCATTTGTTAACTAAATGGGAAATGAAACTTTCATTTTCCTAATTAGTTTTTTGTAGATTCCATGACACTAGAAGAACTTTTTTTTTTTTTTTTTTACCAGGGACCTCGCCAGCTGTAATCACACTAATGGTGGATATCAAAGAGGTTGCTGAATCACCCTTTTAACTGTTCACATATGTTCCACCCTCACTCTTCCTGCCTGCTTTAATTCAAATCCTCCCCCACCCACTTTTTTTTTTTTTTTTCACCCACAGGCAGAGGAAAAAAAAAAAAAATCTTCATGCACATAAATTTATGATATGGTCTAATGACTGCGACTTGTCCTGTCTCATGGCAGCGGCGCAGCAGGTTATTATTTAGTGAATTGCCATTAGTTATATCTATAAAAATGCCAGCCTTCTGTGGTTCTGGCCAGATGTGCTTGTTTTGTGTTTCAATAGGTTGAATCAGATGAGACTGAATGAGCGTCCCACAGCCAGGGGCCCGCAGCAGGTCCGAGCACAGATCCCAGGTACTCGTCTCCGTTTGTGTGCATTGCAAACATTCCAGAGGAGCTGAGGGAGGATCATCTCCATGGACACACAAACGCATGCAGACGCTTCCCAGGCAGGAATCTCGCAAGTCTGAGAAGATCCAGCTGTGTACATACTGTTGGAGATTTTGACTGGAAAGCTTATTTAATTCAATAAAAACAATAATACTAAAAAAAAAAAAAAAACGATCTTCAAAGTAACTTTACAATTTAATATCTCAAATCAGATCATTTTAACCCATGAAGATTCAGTGTTACTTTTGTGGAGCTTCCCAAATAGGTTTTTCAGCTTTACTCAAGTAATTTATCACAATTTCTTAAGACATAATTATCTGTATGTTGTGTTTTTTCAGTGAACATCATGTATTTTCCAATATTTAAATTCACTCATCATGTAGATGTTTATAAAAGCTCAGATTAAAGTTGAGGGTTATTATAGCAAAAACAGAGGAAAATGTGACCGAATCAGCAACATGCATAATTAACTGAACGTAAACTGAGTGTCTCCATCCACTGATGTTTATCAAACTCCATGGATTTTACTGGTGAATCAATGGTGTAGAATAGGAGTGTCAAACAGTTTAGTTCAGGAGCCACATTCACCCCAATATGATCTCAAGTGGAGACAAACAGTGGGAAAAGTAAAATTACATTTTGATAATGTTTACATCTACAAAGTTTCCTGAACAACCTTAAATGTCTTGAGAAAAACAAATGTAATTTTAACAATATTCTGCCTCATTTTATCATTGATCATGTACACATATGTATTATATTACAATTACAAATACACAAAACATTTAAAACAGGCAGAATATGGGTAAAATTGCACTTAATTCTTTTAAGACATTTCAGGTTGGCTGTACTTGTTCAGGTTATTCATATTTTTCATAAAAGGATAGTTTGGTAATGTAAACATTTTCATGTATTTTACTTATTTACACTAAAACAAAGAGAACATTTGCAGTTGTCATTATTTATAGGTTATTATGATAGTATTTTACGGGTCTGATCCAACTGATATCTAATTGGTCTGCATGTGGAACCTAAAATAAAATGATTTTAACACCACTGAGTGTTAATAACTTCAGTGTAATTTTTGCATTTCAAAAATTTATTCCATGGGCCAAATTGGACTCTTTGGCAGGCTGGATTTGGCCCTTGTTTGATACCTGTGATGTAGAAGATGGCATTGTTTTCACGTTTACTACAGAAACTCTGAACATCCAAATGGGTCATATCTAATGACCAAGAAAAGATGAAAAACAGCATTTTATACCAATTATTTCCATGTATTGATAGGATTAGTGGTTCAGGAGTTATTGAACATTTTAGAACATTTCAGTCGATGATTTTTGGTCATCAGTGGCTGTTTGGGTCTTTATGAGTTAAATATGAAATGTTGTTTAAAGAAATGAAAAATCCTTTGTTTCCCAGACCCCAGGTGACTGACTTAGTGTCCCCCTCCCCGCAGGCGGACCATGTGTGTGAGCGGACGGACATAACTGACATTCTTTCATGACTACAAAGTGCAGGAACTTCCTGCGCATGACTGAAAGATTTCATTATGAAACACAGCACATACTATGGGGGAGTCACTTAGTCACAGCTGAGTGGATATGGGTTATGAAGGGTAAAGCGGGTGTGCAGGGCTAACACTGGAGGGGCTTTGGCAGTGTAAAGACAGGACATGCAGGCTTATGGTGCGCCTGGAGGGCTGGCACAAAGCCTTGCTTTGTCCAAACCATGGTTGCAAGCAGAAGGTCAGGACCTTTGGGCTTTTTTTTCAGGACAGAAAAGACTGTAATGAGTACCAGAGACAGACAAGAAGTACACTTCACATTCCTTGGCTAATAAGGGGAGGAAGAAAAAGTGTTAAATGTAATGACCTCTTTGCTTTGCTTTCCCCTTGATATGTGTATGGCAAAATCTTGAAGTGTTGCCACCCTCTTTTACATAATACACTGTAAGCCCAAAGATACTTTAAAAAATTTATTAGAATGCACTTAAAAATATAAGTTTGATGACATTACCATAAAAATAGTCATCTCATTTGTAGATACAGTCAAATGTATGAATAAATTTAAGTTAACCCTTTAACTGCTTCCTCATTTTGAGTCTCTATATTTCAATAAGTGAAGGACATAATTTATCTGAACCTAATTGAGCCAAGAAAGATGAAAATCACTAGACATTTGGACTCTTTTTGGTGAAAATATGAATACTTTTTTTTGGCATATCATAGTATAATATGGCTTCCTAATGTTTTTAAAACATGCTCAACCAAATGGTTAATTTGTGGTTTTATGATAAGAGTAGAAACATTAAGCTAATATGAAATAATGAATTATTTGTTATGAAATCAAAACCTCTGTCCAGCTATTGCTACAAAAATTAAACATTTAGTGGTAGTATATCATGAATATGTTGAAAAAATTAACTTTGTAAGTATTTTTTTATACTTTTGAAGTTGATATTAGTAAGTATGCTAAAAAAAAACTAGAAATTACTCACCTAAGGGAATAAGAAATGCAAACAAAGCAGTTTTTTATTAGATTTTTCTTGGTGGGGTAGTTAAAGGGTTAAATAGATTTACATTTATGCATTTTATGACCACACCTCGTTTTCTTTTGACCCTGCTGTCAACTGCCCAGGCATGTCTGGACATGTCAGTCTCGGTGGTTTTGGTCAAAGACTGGCTGCTATGGGAGTTTTGGTGCTTATCATTCAAGCAGAGGTGGCAAAAGTACTCACATTCTGTACTTAAGTAGAAGTAAAGCTACTTGTGTGAAAAAATACTCGCATAAAAGGAGAAGTACTAATTCAAATCAAATCAAATTCAACTCCTTTACTTAAGTAAAAGTAAAAAAGTACAGATTCTCAATTTTAATAAAATACAAAAGTAAAACCAGACAAAATCATAAAAGTTTCCATTTTCTAATTCCACAGTGAATGAAATGACGTATTTTATATACCTTTACGTCTGTTTATTTGAAAAAGGAATCTATTCTGAGAATGTAAGGAGTAAAAAGTACAGATATTTATGCAAAAATATAGGGAGTTGAAGTCCAAAGTTGCCGGAAAAATATTTTGTCACTCCCCATGTTTGCATACATGGGGAGTGTATACCTCAAAAAGTCCCAAGCGTCTGTCGGCTATCAATGATTATTTGTTTTAATCGTGAGAGGACTGTTTTGTTTTATTGTCCAAAATGTTGTTTTGTTTTGTTATCAACGAGTTCCATCGACCTGTTCCATGGACATGTTCTCTTAGCTAGGTGTCTGCTAGATGACTTGTTACTTTTCTTAGTGGGGCAGAGGCTGTAGTTTATTTTTGTTTTTTTTCAGTCAGTGCTACAAGTAGCTAGCTAGAACATAGCACCAATGGCTAATGTAAGGAAACGTTGTCTGTTACGTTGTCAATTAACTTAATCTAACATAGCTAATTAAATGCTGATGTTACAGTACCATTAGCTTTATTGCTAACATCCTTAAGTTCGTAGCTACTTGCTCTCACTTCAGCCTAACAGCTCCTCTTTGAACTTTCCCCATTAGACATTAAAGTACCTTTATAATTAAATTATGAGAATTAAATGAATGTGTGGCTGTGGGTAAGGAGGTAGAGAAGGTTGTCCAAGAAGTGATGGGTTGGTGGTTTGATTCCTAATCTGTGCTAGTCATATATTTAGTGTTTTAAATTAATTCCATATTGTTTTGCATTCAAATCTACTTATATTAAGTGGATAACTATAAAGGGCTTAATCTAATTAGCATTTACTTCATAACAAACAGTGAAATTTAATTAATAACATTGCTTATAATGTGTTGCGATATTTTATTGAGTAGATATGGTGTATCATTTCTTACTGTGTATAGTGATCCCAGATAAGTTGGGTTTACTTTAAGAATTTGACAAAAGTGGTTGCCTTAAAGAAATCAGATATGATTAATAAACATTTAAGTACATTTAACTTAAAATCTTAGTTAAATGTAAGTTAAAAAGTTCATCAATCATTATTTGATTTTCTTAAACTCAGTTTATCCTGGCTTATAGTGTACGACACTAATAAAGCTACTTTAACAGTCAAAGTTTTAAATATGTATAACCATTCACAGCTCATTGAATCACTTGATTTGACTCGTCTAAGTAAATGCCATGGGAAACATCATGAATGACACCTGACTGGGTTCATAACTACCACGAGAAAGTGCTCTTGTAAGTGATAAATGACAGTGAATAGGAATAAAAAGTGAGACAGAGAAATCAATCAATCAAAGTTTATTGGTATAGCACTTTACAACAACATAAAAGAAGACCAAAGTGCTTTACATCCAGATAGAATTAAAATACACAATAAAACACACAATGTAAACGTACAAAATAATAAAACAAACACACACATGAAAGACGACCTGATTAAAACCCTAAGAGTGCCTCAGCGCAAATGGTTAAAAGCCAGTCTAAACATACGAGAAAGAGGTTTCATGGCAGATGAATAGACTAAGTGTATCAGAGGGCTACAAATATTTGTCTCTGTGAGTGTGAAATCCTACAGAAATCTATTACAGTGGCCTTGTTTTAGAATAAGAGATTTCCCTAACTGTGATGTCAATGTCGTTAGCCAATAAGCTTGCATCCTTGAGTGGGAATTGGATTTTGCAAGGCTCTGTAGCAGTAAATCATACACAGGGGGAAAGCCTAATATATGTACCCAGCTGTTGTCCACTCTTGCAGAGCTGCCACACTTGTAGATTACTGAAAAAAATGAAATCCCACTTGTCTCTTTTCCATCACAGAAGGCCATTTCTCTCATTATGATGGTGTTTTTCACTCTGCTCAACTGCTAACAAGCCAAATATTTGACATATCTCATGTATGTTGACTACACAATTGCGGCTAACACAGGCAGCCGATGTAATGTACATATATCCTATTACATTACCTCACTACACTACTTTATATTCTTATTTGGAACCACAGCATACATCGAGATCTGCATATAATCCATATTAAACTGTTTTGGAGACAAGAACTGTTTAACCTCAATTTGGATTGCCTCTATTTTTCCCTAATACGATTTGCTTCATGGCAGTCATTGCATACATAAAAATAAATCCTGATTAATTTCACCACTTAATTCCATCCTATTTGTTATGCTTTATCCCTCAAGCTCTGTCTTCAAAATTCTAGACCATGACCTGAAGAAAGCCTTTCACTTGTACTTTCAGTGCAGTAAATCTAACAGGTAAAATGTACATGATGGGATGCTGTAAATGAAATAATGTTAAAACGATAACCTCCGTGAAGTAGCACGATACTCACACTGAATAATTCACAAAGGATGTTTATAAAAAAATATATATATATGCCAAATTACCCATCCAACCGTAACTGTCTTAAAATCCAGTTTTGTTCATTTAAACTGAGATTACCCATGCATAACATTAGCTCCCTTGTAGGGACCTTGTTTTGTTAAAGTGTCATACCTTGGTTTTCTGTTCCTTACTTTAACTGAAATGTCGCACAGCATTTGATTGACATGCTTGATGGGTTTTGATATTCCGGCGGGTGATGCCTGTTGATGCATCCGTGCAGTCAAGGGACCTGTTTCAAGTACGCAGCGTTTCACTCATTTACATCAGGGTTCATCTCTATGTAAATGTGAATTAGTATGCTTATGGAAATGACTGAATTAATGTTTTTTTTTGTTTTGTTTTTTTTTCAGTCTTTGCTGGAAAGAATAACTGATCACATTCATGCCGAGATAATCTATCATTTTGCTGTTGAATGCTTCTTTCTCACGGCCACCTGCACCTAGCTGCCACTAAGGCCATAATTAAGATATTTCTATGCTAATGCCAAAAGGGGAGGTTATTCAGTCCCAGTGCCACACAAAGAGTTGACTGGTCCAAAATAGACGGCTGGACATAGGGTTTTGTCTGCTTAACAAGGATAAGAGGCTGAGTCTCTGATTCTACAAAGGGATATGCTAATGGTACACCATTTAGCTGAGCAAACTTTTATGCCTGACACATCTTTTGTATTTACATTCTAATTTTGCATTTATCAGTGAGTGTAGTTTAAAAGGGTGATATTTTGCTAAACCCACGTTTCTTAGTCTGTGGTACATTTATTAGCACATTTGTTGACCCTAATAGCTCATAAAGTTTGAGTTTGAACCCTCCAGGTGCTGTAGTTCTATCTTTATATTCATTTCTACTACCCATTTTAATTTCTTCTTCATTTGTTGCATTTATAAGTAGTTGCGTCGCTACATGTGCATATATTAGGTCAAGACTTCTGATGAACATTTCTCTGAGTACAACATCAGCAGTGGTTGTAGTCCATACGGCTAATTCCTGGTTCGGTTTTTAACACAACTAATGCATATTTACACCTGATATTTCTATGCACCCATCTAGAAAAGACACGTCTAGACTTTTAACACCTTAACTGGCCGGTCTGATTGTGATTTCAGTGATTTTGAAGAAATTTCCTTGTATTTTTACTGGTGCCGGTAGATGCTACACTGGTTAGTTTGCTAATTTCTGGTTCGGTTTTAAACACATCTGAAGCATATTTACACCTCACATTTCTACACACCAAGCTACGAAAGACGCATCTAGACCTTTAGCACCTTAACTGGCCAGTCTGATTATGATATTAGTGATTTTGAGGGGATTTCCATGTATTTTTACTGGTGCCGGTAGATGCTACACTGGTTAGTTTGCTAATTTCCGGTTCAGTTTTAAACACATCTAAAGCATATTTACACCTCACATTTCTACACACCAAGCTAGGAGAGACACATCTAGACCTTTAACACCTTAACTGACTGATCTGATTATGATTTCAGTAATTTTGAGGAGATTTCCAAGTAGTTTTATACTTGCAGTGGTATACGCTAATTCATTGATTATTTGTCTCCAACGGCTAATTCTGGTTTTAAATGCATCTAAAGCATATTTAGACCAACTTTTTCAACACAATGCTGTAAAAACACTGAGTCAAAAATTATAGAAGGAAAATTATGTTTAAACTCACCTTTCTCGGTCTCGATTGGTTGGGTTTCCCAGGTTCACTTGAGAATGACCGTGGTAAAGTTATTAGCAGAAGTGATGGTTCTTACTGGTTCTTCTTCTCGGTCCTCCTCCAGGTCAGACTCTGACTCAGACCCATGCGGCTGATGGCTACAGTTTGTTGTTGTTGCCATTATTAATTATAAATTACAATTTCCAAAAATTTTTGTTGTAACTAGACAAGCGTACTGTATCGTGAAAACCACAAAGATGGCTGAACAGCACAGTCAACATCCTGGAGGGGGCGGGGTGTGAAGTGGCTCATTGTATTTAAAGGGCCAGTGCTCAAAACCACCTGTCTACTGTCATTACTCAGAAATGGACTTGAAGATGGACCTGTGGACTTGAATTAATGAAGAATCCAGACCCAAACATAGCATTTACAGTTTATGTAGACCACAAGGGAATGTTTTAAAATGAAAAATTCCATTCTAGAAAAGCAAAATATCACTCCTTTAAGGTTTTTGGGTTTTTTCCCAGCGTGCTATGACTGTGTCAGAGCAGTTTTGTCCTTCCCATGCCTGAAGTACAGAAAGAATCGATACACAGAAGGGCAAGAGGACATGCGGTACTTGATGACAAAATACCTACAACATGCTGAAACAGCACATTCCTTCCTTCTAGCTGACCACTTGCTCCGTGAATGTTAGTGTTGGCTGAAGGCTGTACCCTATCAGAGACCTGCGTGTGGTTACTCGCAGTAGTCGCTTTGAATTATAGCACCCATTGGCTGTGCCAGTGCGCCCTAATTTGGTCATTTCTATGTAAATTGCGCTTTGTGCCTCCATAGTAGGCTGTTGTACCTCACAAATGATCCGGCTTGCCTCTTTCCATAATGGTATACTGTTACACTGAAATGATTAAAGCTAATGGTGAGAAAATGTCATGACAGTCAATCAGTTAAGCAGATAGGTCGACAGGAGTGTAGACAGAAGAGGAGGGCGCTCAGACACGCAGTGATGAAGACAGGCATAAGAGACAGGCAGTCGTTTTGGGTTACATCCAGGTGCTGGCCTCTTTCTTCAAGGGGAAGAAGTGAAAAGCTCACAAGAGACAAACATTAGGAGGTTTATGACTGGCTCTGCAGTATCATTGTCATTTGAACAAGATTGGACATGCTTTACTGAAGGCGAAACGGAACTATACCGAGGGATATAGAGGAATGCACCAACCTGCAAAAATATTTTTTAAAGTTTCTGTAGCTTCACGGAGGGCACATAAAGGATTTTAATTTGGGTACAAATCTTGGCAGCAATTCTGAGTCCGATGATCTCAGCTCAGTCAGTGAACGACTATTATCCCCTCTGTCCTTGGTGACAACGTAATCTGATGCCACTACCTGCCTTGAATTATTCTTTTAAAAAAATCCAATTTCCTCCTTCTTGTATGTAGACAAGTCATCGTCGCCAGAGGTTTGAATGTAAGAGATTTTGACAATAAACTTTTAATCTTGACGATAACACTTCTGCTGACTGAAAATATATGTTGCCCCTCTCCTGGATAAAGTATGTCACCTTAATTCAAAATTAGTATTAGATTTTCACCTGAACATGTGGTGTGGAGATGAAATGCTGCCCACTGCTGCAGAAGGCTGACGAGTTTCTTTAACAAATATACAGTAAATAGCAGTGTTTGTGAGTGGGAGGCGGAATGTCGTTTGATGCTCTTACTGTGAGGAATGACTGGCAGCTCTGTTAAGTGGCAGTTCCTCAGGAAACGCATCAGACGGTGCAGTGATGCTGACATCGGGGCCACAGCTGAAAATTACAGTTCAGGTATCACCATGTATATGTTACGAGTGTGATGGGATTTTATTAGGATGAAAAAATAGATGGATGTCAATGCCTATGTCCTTGAGGTACAAAATGCCATATATTTGCTGAGTATAGAAGAGGAAACTTGTATTATACATTATGGCCTATCATCTGAGGGTGTTTTCAGATTTGGTATTCGGATCCAAGCTGTACCTGGATACACTTACACCTTTCCCGCACATGTTGCATGAACAGTAGGTGGCAGTGTGGAAGGAATTCTGTCGCTATCCAACAAACGCAGAAGTGACAAACCCTTACGTCATCAACCGAACAACTTTTCTCTTCATGGGCAATACTTTTCTATCTGCTAGCCTGTTTGAGGCAAAGAGAAGAGCCACCTTTGTTGTCCTAATATATCACTGAGTGGTTCGGTTTCAAGCCCACGCTGTGCAGATCCGAGGCTTTTTCAGGAGACAACAGGAGCACTGTCTATGGCACAGGTGTCGAGCTCCAGTCCTCGAGGGTCAGCATCCTGCATGTTTTAGATGTTTCCCTCTTCCAGCACACCTGGTTCAATTAATGTTCAGCTCATCATCCAGCTCTGCAG
>JAPTGZ010000023.1:8483950-8498634 GCA_029814645.1 Fowleria isostigma | reverse complement strand
GAGTTAAGATACATCCCTAGTAGTCCAAAAGGGAGTGAAAAGAAGTAAAACTTATTCATTTCCACCCCCAGGTTTACTGCTTAAACTTGTTTGGTTGCAATTATATCAGAGAAATTAGTTGTAAACACTCATTAGTACACCAAAACTAACTCTAACACAATGTACAGAACACAAATGTACCCATTAAAGAGAAATTAATTCTAATTAGATAAAACAGATTATAGGCACCAAAAAGAGTAATGTTTTAAAAACTAAAAAGAAATCTAAAAATATCTAATAAATTGTGTCAGTAAATAAAATAAAAAGTAAATGAAGATCAAGGAACAAAACACACACATAAGAAGAAGAAAGGAAAACTAAAAAAAAAAGGAAAAAAAAAATATTAATCTTGAATTAAATACATGGGGTGCCCCAACACTTTTTCTCCACTACTCTATTTTGAGCACTGGAGATCGGACGCCTCAAGCTCCGAAGGTGACCCAAACAAAAAAATGAGGAAAAAAACAGATAAGGTGAAATTGGTGGAAGGAAAAAAAAAAAAAACAGGAGCAAGATTTGACCAGATCTAACAAGGAGTGGATGTTTAGGGTTATGTGCAACGGGATCCAGACAGCAAATTGATTATGGAGCAGAAACACTAATCCGCTGTCTGAGCCCCATATCGCTGCAGTAGACGGACCGTTCCCACAGGACTGCAATCCTGCACCCACACGCATCTTTCCTGGACCTTCTCATCAATACGATTCCCCGCCTCTCCCCCAAGCTTCTTAACATAGGTACTCCATGCCTGCCAAGATCTGTCTTCCGTTGAATATAAATCTTCCTTTACTCCCCTCAGCCCAACCATCACACCGCTGCGTCTAATGTGATGCATAGCAAATTTCACTTTCATTCCTCAGCTTTAACCCTCTGACGTACTGTCGCTGACTTGCATTTTTTTTTTTTTTTTTTTTCATCACAGGCATTTGTGCGCATGGTTACAGCGAAGATGTGTGTTGACCTAATTTATATATGTGAATAAATGGTAAATGGTCTGTACTTGCGTTTTTCTACACATTAATGGTACTCAAAGCGCTTCACAATACAAGCTTCACATTCACCCATTCACTCACACAGTCATACACCAGTGAGGGGGGGGGGTGGTTGCCACTATGCCAGACACTAACCAGACCTCACTAGGGGGCAATTTAGGGTTCAGTGTCTTGCCCAAGGACACTTCGACTTGTGGACAGTTGGAGGTGGGATTCGAATTGCCGACCTTTTGATCATTGGATGACCCACTCTATCACCTGTGCCACAGCCACCATTTATATATGTGAATAGAACATTAATAACAGTCTGTTTCTACTGCACTGTAAAATCCAGTAGCTGTCCTGACTTGCATACATTAGTTAGCTTTACTAGATTATCAATGATATGCATTTTTGACTAGTATTTATGAAGTAACAGTTACTTGCATGGTGAAAAACACAAAATACTTAGAGTTTAGAGTCAAGATTACTTTATTTAGAGTTAAACTTAATCGCAACAATAAGTAGCCAACACAGTTTCACTCCCACTGCTCAGTCAAAGAAGAAGAAGAAGAAGAAGTGAGCATGTGCAGGAGGCATGGTGTCATAATCAGGTTATCTCCGAAGCCTTACCTTAACCCTAACCCTAACACGTAGAAAGTAAATTCATCCCCGGGTGAACTACACCAAAATGCCTCCCCAACACAGGAGTCCCACACTGACTCATGATGTTTCAAAATGGCGGCTTCATGAACAGGTGTTCTGGCTGATTACTCCTTCAACCTCATTGGTGGAAGAGCTTAAACACACCTGTGGAGCCTGAGTGGAAACTTAAAGTAAGGAACTGTGACAGAAGGGAAGGGTTGAGAATCTCTAAGGATCTAAGAACAGGGTTATATATTAACTGTACATGCTTCCGGGGTCGTGCGAATGTATGGAACACAGGAAGAGTTAGAAGGCTGGGGAGTTTGGAAGGGTCAGAGAGGCAGTGGACACACAGCTGACTTTGACCCTTTCATTGCTCAAAGATGCTGGTCCCAAGTCTGTGATATGGACCAAACACAATAAGATACACATGATTTTGTAGATTAAAATAATAATTCTAAGTAGTCTGTACTAAGCTGAGAGTAAAACTAAAGTTATCAGGTACACTCCACTTGATTGTTTTAGTTGCACAAACATTTATGTTTTACTCTACGACAGAAGCACTAGTTAGTACAACTTAAAATACTTAGTCCTCTTTACTTTTTTATAAGTGCAATCAGTTTGCACGCTTTTTTAAGTAATGATAACTAATTGGATGTTACTGTGTGGTGCAATGTCTTTGTACCTAAGTTTGTGTATTAACTAGAGCTGCACAATATACTGTTTGAGTGTCATCATTGCAATATATGTGACGATCAAAGAACATCCGTGCACAGTGCCAATTCGCACTCTTGAAACTTTTTTTAACTTGATTTTTATTTTGTGCATGAGGTAGCACAACTAATTTGTTTGACCATTTACATCGGCATCACACAGCTATTATATCCCCCTAAGTATTTTTTCATATTGCAATATATATCACAGGGTTAAAAAAAAAAAATCGCAATGTCAGTTTTTTCCAATATTCTGCAGCTCTAGTATTGACTAAATGAAGTTTGTAGTACTGCTATTAATGATTAGTTTTTATTATCAATGATAGGATAATATTAATATACAAACACTCTTCTAATCTCCTTTAGCTCTAAGTGACTGTTTTATAGAGATTTTCCACAAGTCCAAAACTTAAACATATTTCAGTGACCTCGTTTACGTTTATGAGCAACAAGACAAGACTGGATGTTTTGAAAATGACAGCACGTGTACATTTTATGTCATAACGTATGTAGTACTCCAAAAGAAATCAAATAATGGACTGAAACATGTAATAAACCAGGTTTTTATTTTTTTTTTGCATTTTTGAAGTGCATGTAAACGCATCCCATCTGATTACAGCAGTTATCGGATTACTCCCAGTTATTGGATTTTTATGATCATTGACTCGCATGTAAGAAAAGAGTCAAATCAGACAAATAGATGTAACTCAGATGTTTTACAGTTCCAATTCTTTGCAACTGTGAAATATATCCAAAGGTACACTCTGTACTATGGTTTGCTGTAACCAATAGCATGTTTGTGTGTCCTTTAATTTCTAAAAAAATAATAGTAATTGTGTTGTTCAGATATAATGTGTAACTTCTTAGTTGTTTTCTCTTTTACAGTATTATACATTCACACTTGCATCTTTATTTACCTTACATTTTTCAAACCACGGACTGGGTATTTCTCAGTAGTGTACATAGACGTCATTGATCAGTAGTCTACACACACACACAAATGAAGGGTTATAGGAGAGCGTCGATCCTGCAGTAATGTTTTAATTTCCAAACTGCTTTCATGTTGTCTCTCGATATGTGAATGTGCAAAAGAGATGCAAAGACAGTCAGACAGCAGGTGAAAGGAAAAGGGATACACTCTAATCCACTCCATAGATTTGAATATGCTGTTTATTTTTAGCAGGTATGTAGAATTTTTTTCCCCTTTTTTTATTCCCTCTTTTGTGGCATCTGTACTAAGCTTTGGGATTTTTGACCATTTCACAAGTGACTGCAGGTTTCTGCTGTTACAGAAGAGTAGATGTCTAGCCAAAATGATGTATAATATTGGAAAGTTTTGTGTAAACAGAAAAATAATTATATTTAATGCATGCAGTAATAAAAAGCTTAGTTTTTATTTGTTTAATAGCGTCCCCTTGACCTCCCACTGTGGTAGTTGTTAGTCTTCCTGGGGTCCAAAATAAAAAGTTTAATTCAAATACACAACATATGCTGCCAAAAACATGCAATTACAGATTGAGTTTTATACAGAGCCTTTACATAACAAACATAAAAAAGGTCATACATTTCATTTGACATTATGTTAAGTTAAAATGGGATTTCAAAGCTTTTTTAAAAAGTGTATAAAGTTTGTAAGTCCTTCAGCTTTTTAGGCAATTCATTCCAAAGTTGAACAGATGTAAAAAAGACAGGTATTTGTGGAAAAAAATACTTGTATTGGGATGATTCACTAGGATGATTAATAACTAAATTGGAGTTGCAGGCAAGTGTGTAAGTGAATTTGATGAGAGTACTTCAGCTTTTCATAAAATTAGTTTGGTGGTTTTCTTTATAAATAATAAGTTACACTGCATTTTAGCATCAATTAAAGGCCATAATATAATGTGGTGCATATCAATGACATTGGTAGCAGGGGGGAACTGTCAGGGCCTTCTACGCCTCCAGAGAAGTTCTAGGAAATTGTAGGATTAAATTATATGAATATTACCTCAATAATTATTTAAAATTTTTTATTTAATGTCATTTAACACATCAGTAATGAAAGGGTTACTGTCCTGAAATCTGTTATCCAATCAGAATCATCAGTATCTATGTAGATCCGGTTAGGCTGCATGCAGGACTGTGTCAGCACGAGGCTGTGTGTTTTGGTTTCAGAGAGAGACAGGTGAATTTGAGTGGGTGGGACAAGAAAAATACGGCCACAGGACTGCTGGAAGCCTTTGTCTCAACAGCGGTAACTCCACTGCACATGCTCAGTAGAGTTGAGAATTCAAGTGGAGAAGGAAAAAGAGGAAGGCGGAAACAGACTGTGATGTTGTTGCTATTTTACTAGCATCCCCTTTTTCCAAGGTGAATATTCACTGAAAAACTTGACATAATAAAAAACAGAAGGCCAACTCCAGAACTGGACTGGAAGGAAAATGGAAAATACAGAGGAAATGTGTTTGAAGACTGAAAATAATCCACGGTATCATGGACTTAAAGTAAAACACAGAACTGTTGAAGTTCGCTTTTGACAAGTGACAAGTCTTCCACCTGGTTTGACACTGATGTCAATAGAAAGAAGACTTTTGGCTCAAGTGAAAAGACAGACAGACAGACAGACAGACACTTTATTAATCCCGAGGGAAATTCAAACATTCAGCAGTTTAACAAACATACAACACAAGTCAAGGCAACACCACCAAAACAGGACACTTCTAATTAAAGAAATTTTAAAAAGAAAAGCAATGTGATGCTGTGACGCTGGAGCTGACTTCAGACCGATAGATGGACTTTGGTCAGGTAGGTCTGTTGTAAAGCAGCTGATTATTAACATGGGATTTTGGTTTGAATTTATGTTACTCGATGAATGTGTGTGTGTCATTGATAGAGTGGTTTTATATCTGTCTTTTGACATTGGATGATTCATTGTCTCCCTGTATCAGTAGTGTTGATATTCCAGATGTTGGCCTTGGAGGAGGCTTATAGTTTACCTATAGTGTAGCTAAATTATCTCCAGTTTGGGTGAAGTTTATCTTTAGGTGGTTATTTGTTGTGGAGAGTTGAGGATTACAGCTGTTGAGCGCATTCAATTCATTAAACTGTTGGGGGTTTTTTTGTTTGTTTTTGGGTTTTTGGGGGAGCACTGAAGAGGTCTGAAGAAGGTCAACGGTTTGCTACTGAGTGCTCTGAGTCCCCCCCCCCCCCAACTGGTAGTATAGGGACATCTCAGAACCAGGCAGTATTCTGGACAATATGAAACCTAGATAAGTCGGTGTTAGTATTAGCCGACCATATAGATCATATTTCATACATCTTTTCTGGTCTGCACCTTGTGCTTTTGAGCAACCATTAGTTCAGTCTAATTTTATACCTCTTGGGAGGCGCTATTAGTGCAGATTAGTGCATGAGAAGTAGTTTGAAAGCTCAGACAATCAATGCATCATTTTTAATGGACTTTTTAAATAGGCCTTCCTAGCAAGGAGAGATGCAGATTAACATTTACCATTAGAGCTTTTCCTCTAAAAGAAAGTTTTTTTATTTGCAGATATGAATAATAAACACAGAGGAAAGCAATAGGAGTTATGGCTGTTTTCAACCCCAGGGATTAGTGCATAAAAATATGTTACAGTAAAGGAAGAAAGAGACGATAATATAGGGGTCAAGGGAGTATGGTAGAAAAACAAATGAATAAACAAATGAAAACAGTAAGATAAGTTTAAATAAGTCTGATGAAGGAATTATGAGTTAGATTGTGTTACAAACGCAAAAAAAAAACTATCGTGTTTCGGCTCTCGGCATGTAGCGATAACCGCTTTTTGATCACTTTGTCTTTTTCACGAAAAAACATTTAAATCAAGGTAAAGCTTTGCAACGTGCAGCAAGTTTGCTTAAGATGAGCGATGGAAGGCACTGTAGAATATAAATCACATCGTGTAATGACACTAAAATGGTAAACCTGGCGGTGGAGCATAGCACTTCTAATTACAATGCAAGTTCCAATCACTCACATCTCTGTCAGCGTTTCTGGAGCCCACGTCCTCCTGCTATACTCACTTTATCATAAAGGCTTGGAACGCACACACAGCTGGGAAGCAGGCAGGCTTTGTTCTAATTCTCTTTCTTATTTTTTAAGATTTACCGTATGACTCAGCTGCACTCACACAGTGTAATTCATAGCCGTACATCAATAATATTCTCTCTACTTTGTTTCGCTACTTCTGCCAAGGAGGTTATGTGATCACTCCAGTCGGTCTCTTCGGTCCTGTTCAGAGGTTATCCGATCACAAGTGGTCAACGCTAAGCGCATCAGTACAACAGAATGTGTCTCCAATGTTCTTACTTCACTCATCTATAAGCTTAAAACCCAGCACAAGCTTTCATTTGAGTTTTAACGGGCTGGGTTTGCAATATTCCGTTGCAAATTTAATTCAGACTACAGCTCAAAGGCTGGTGCACGTCTTTTAAGATGGCAGATTTTCTTGTGTGATAATCATTGCATGTGGTGACATTGTGCGTCACTCCATATGCCTTAAACTTCAATATGACAACTTTGACCTTTCTATGTTTTATAGGCCATCTTGTATGGTACATGCATTAGTAATGATAGAATCTTCCAGTGCTTGAAAATGTGTATGTGAATTCTTAGCAGATTATGCAATTTCCCCATGGAGAAATTTTCTGGTTCACTCAGGCAGCATTATACTGTACATATGAAGTAGGGCTGCATGATACTGGGAAAAAAACTGATACTGCGAATTTTTATTTTTTTTTTTAAACCTTGCAATATATATTGCAATTTTCTTTGTTTTTGGTGATTTTCTTTTTTGTTTTTGGCGATTTTCTTCTTTGTTTTCAGGAATTTTTTTCTTTGTTTTTGATTGTTTTCAGTGATTTTCTTCTTCATTTTTGGTGATTTTCTTTTTTGTTTTCAGTGATTTTCTTCCTCATTTTCACTGGTTCTCGTCTTCATTTTCAGTGATTTTCTTCCTCATTTTTGGTGACTTTCTCTTGTGCATCTCATTCTAGCTCTAAATGTACTGTATCTTGAATAGAGGTAGACCAGTATATTGCTTTTTTCAATATTGGCTATTGGGTAAAAAATTTTTTTGAAAGCCAATATTTGATCAGTTGTAAAAATATTATAAGATATTTAATCTGATGGCACTTGAAGTTCAGTAAATGATAAAGGGGTACTATATGTACAAGTATTAATAATTTCATTTATATTGCTGCATAAAAATCTTAATTATCTGAGTATTTCAATTGTATTTTACAGTGAATGTGCTTTAAAAATAAAAAAAAAAGAACTTAAATATTGGCCTAAAAAAAATCTGCCTCAAAAATCAGCATCGGTCTTAGGAAAAACCCATATTGGTCGACCTCTAATCTTGAGGGTCCGGTTTTCCACTGCAGCTCGAGTGTTTTCATACCTTCCATTAGAGCTGACCGCTAGTGATCGGCTCACTCAGGAAACATGGTAATGCTAGGTCTAAACAGCGTCGGTCTGTTTGTCTTTCTGTATTGCTTAGTGTGAAACTTGGTGGAGGAATAGGCCCCGGGATAACATCCTTAAATTTTGGAGCAGATTTAATAAAAGAAGAATGTGGCTGACAGTGTTTTTCAGTCGCTGAATAAAAAATAATTGGCTAACTAGTGGCACCAACAGGCAAAAAAAAAGGAGAAATATAGGTCATAATTTGTTGCGTGTTTGCGGTTTAATTATATTGTAGAACGAGACGACTGACACGTTGATTGTCGGCCTTTGGTGAAGGTCTGCATTCTCCTGAGTGTCGTTTCGGTAGCATTTTGGCTTTGTGTGTCTTTCAAACACCTCATTACTGTTGCATCCTGTCCTATATCACTCTCTAACCTCAAACCTCAACTCTCCCACTACTGTCTGCTTCCGTAGGTGAAGACTTTACACCACTGTCAATCACTGCAGACAGTTATATGAGCACAGAAACCAAAACACCGGGAGCTGACTTAGTAAGAGGAGGGAGCTCTTTGGGACACAGACTATCTGTCTGTCTGAGCCGTTTGCCCTTCACCGGGTCAAATAGCTGGGCTAAGTGAAGCGGGGGGGTGTGTCAGGGGAGCAGGATCGGAGGACAGAGGACAGGGCCTGGAGATGATGGCGTGGAGAAAGGCTGCTGCTTTACTTCAAATGAAAAATTTACATCACCCAAAGGAACCCCTGCAGCCTCCTTCATTCTTTTAGGTGTGGGTATTCCTGTAGCTGTGTGTCAACATGTCTTCATTGAAGATTTTAAAATACATGTTATGTGCATACTAAAGCCCTTATTCCCTGTGTGTTTGCGTATAATCCAAGGCACAGGGGACTATTGTCTGTCAGACTTAGGTATGTGTCCCAGAGCGTTGGAAATAGACCAAAACATATTATTCCAAAAATGTGCCGCCTGGTCTTGAAAGATGTGCTGTTGTCTGGATTGGCATTCCAATGCACGGATTTTGTTAAAGTTGTGAAAAACCGCCCAAATTTGTCCATCCAAAATGTATTGGACCATTTTCAAATGTCTGCCATTCCCACATGATAGATTCTAAAATTATTCTGTCAATACAAAAAATGTCCAGCGTGGCTCTGTTGTTGTCACATTGTAACGACATCTCGTACAGTTTTTGCATATGATTAAAAACTCCATTTTCAATAATAACAACAAAATAGTTAACTTTTTTTCCAACCACCACTGCTTCGACAGACTTTTACCGAGAGACTTTATTCCAAAAAAATTTCCTCTCCAAAAATGTGTTTGGTATGAGGACGGGGTTTACAGTTTTTGATAGGTGACTCTTCCAATCCCCCTCGGTTGAGTCAGAATCTCCTCTGTTAGAGTGCATGTCATCAGCTAGAGTGAGGAAGCAGTGGAAATTCACCTGAGAATTTTCTGAACAACTCGCCCTTCCGGCTAAATAATACATAGAAGGTGAATGATCTTTTCCCAAAACGTAGCCGCAGTTCCTGGGATTCATACAAACTTATGTTTGAAGACCTAGCTCTTTTTAAACTGAAATAGTGGGCAGGAGTTTAAGCCGGAAATCCCCTTTTTTCTCCCATAAGAGCCAATGTAAAGTGAAAATGTTTTCTCCTGGTGAATGTTTGTACACTGCCATAGCTCGGTCATTTTTCACAGTATGGGCAAAAAAAAATAATACATCTAATGTCAAAACTGAATGTAGTTCTTTTTAACCAGTCCGTCTTTGGTACTATTTCTTGCTTTTACATCACGCCTATCCGCAAGTCCACCAATCTGGCAAGAGACAAGAACACTGGTTTCATTCCTTCAGGAAATGTAGGCAAGTCTAGTTACCATTTCTGTTCTATCTCCCCCACTCTTACTTCCCTCTCTGCGTCTGTGTGTCTGTCTGCTTGTCTTTTCCGTCTCTTTCTTGGCCATCGTCATTCCACCGGGGTGGATCTGAGGTCCCAAATGAATGCAAAGCACACACAAACCAAACTGACAAATAGAGAGACATGCATTTAGATGATAAGAGACTCTAAGCATGCATAATTCATACCACATGAACAATGTTCCGTCAGTTTTTTTAGATGCCATTCGTTTGTATGTGTGTGTGTTTGTGTGGCTCGGGAGGGTGGGTGGGCGGTTTGCGCAGTTCTGGTAGCTTTGTCTTTTCATGATGACTAATGGCAGTTATTTGTTTCTCCCGAAAGTTTTCCGGAATACAAATAAGCCAGTTTACCTACAAAACAAAATAAAAAACGCTGCTGATTTTGACTTGGCCTTTCCTTAACGCTGTTCATTAATTTACTTCTGTGAGTGCCGAGTCTCCGGATTCCTTCCAAACCTTCCAATCCAATATACTCTGGTTCAAAGAGCAAGATGGGAAATGGAGGCTGTCTTATCGAATATCACTTTAAAGTGGTGAATATGAATCATAACTGTATATTGCCTGACAAAATGTGAAAGAGATAGGACAGGAAGGAGTGTATTTTTGAGAAACAGACATGACAGGTATGAATGTATTTTCAAACAGAAGCTGTTTCTTTTGATACTGGGTTTGACTGCAATGGGGTTTACAACTTGATAAGTCTGCTGTAGTCCTGGATTCTACATTTTGGGAGACTTGTAGTACTGGACTTTTTTAGTTGTTCATTTCCTATAGGCTTGTGGGGACCTGGATTGCATTGCATAGAGCTTTGACCAGAGCTTCAGTAGTGCTTCTAATATTGATTTGCTGTGTAGATAGATATGAGAAGAGTGCAGAGTGTTACCGTCTGTGATCCCACCGAGCAAAGAGTCGGCATTAAGTGTCTGTGATGCATCCCAGACTATAGCACAGCAGAATCGGGTTACTGTTGTGTTTGTGTTGATGCTCTGAGCCGGTAGTGCATATGAATAATGGATTGTTAATCCATGTGTGTAAAATACATCTCTCTCTTATATACCTTTTCCAGCTTTTCCCTAGCTGGTTTTTGTCGTGTGTGTGCAAAGGTGGGTTTATGCTTGTAGTTGCACTTGTATTGTAGTCGGTCTGTGTGTGCACTCATGGGTTTGTGTGTACTGGAGTGCTTTTCTGTAGAGATCAGTGTCAGCATAGTGACTTCATACCTCAAGGAAAAGAATGAGTATCATTTTTTTGCTGCTCATATTCAAAAGACGGTAAAAAACGATGGACATCACAATTCAGCCATTTAACAAAGAGCACTACAGGATGATTTGAATATTCAAATATGTTGAATGTCGTCTTAAGACTCCCACACACTGCGATTTGAACAATCTTATTTGTTCACAGTGAGCCACACTGTGTGATGAATTTGGGTATGACATGAAGTTTGAACGACGCTGCGTGTAAATTGTAAGATGAAAATGCAAGCTGAATAGCAGCCTACAATGTACATGAGTCGACGTGAATGCACAAGAATAAAATGTCATCATGCATGCACAATCCATCCAGTAAAAAGAAAAATATGAAGAACAGTCGCCCTTGTACATTTATATGTGTGGACAAGAAGTCCAAAAATACAAGGGGGAAGAAGAATGTGGATGCTGTCATGGCTCTGGAAAGAGAGGCAGACTTGGAATGCCAATTTTGCAAAGAGAGCTTGAAATAAGTACTTGTTAGCATCTGACAGTATTTAACGTTAGCATTTACTGTTATGGTCTGTCATTTTCAGTGTCGTGCTGATCAGTACGTCAATTCATACTGTAATTTTATTAGTCAGGTAACACAGAGGTTCCCAAAGTGGGGGTCGCAAAATGATTTTCAGAATCTTCTTGAAGCAACCTTCTTGACAGTGTTGTAGCACTTGAAATTTGTAAGTAAGAAGATTGGTATGTATGCCAAAAGGAACACAGGAAGTGTTTTTGCTTTACAAGTGAGAAACTAAGAACAATAGCACTTAGACAACAACCTGCCAATGACAAACAGGTAAAACATTGTTCAGCCTACAGGTTTGACTAATGATGTTGTATTAATTAAAATAAAGATGAAAAGGCCAATAAATGTTGTAAAACAGACACATCATTTAAATCATACCATGGTTGTCAGGCTGTTTAGTTCTTTTGTGTTTGGATACGCCTTTTAATGCATGAGTTTTTTGGAGACGTTTTGTTTTTTTTTGGTATTTTTATGTTTCAGTCACTTCAGGGACAGTGGGGGTTGCCAGTCTCTGGCACCGGTATTTTGGGGGCTGCGAGTTGAAAAGTTTGGGAACTCCTGAGTTAGCAGATGTAAGTCGCAGCAGCAGTCACACTAGGAGATGATCGCCCCAAATTTCTGACAGTGTAAGAATTTCATTGCAGGCTGTCTTTGGTCGCAAGATTGTGACAAAGCCATCCTTGAACCTGTCTCAAGGTGCAACGTAGGACCACCGATGTAGGCCCAAGACCAAAGATTTCACCACGATGCTCTCACGATTTCTATCTTTCATCATCAACATCATCTTTATTTCCAGACTCAGAAGTCCATTTTAAAACAAACAAGCAAACAACAAATACAATGAATAAAAACAAGTAAAGATAACAGGTAAAAAACAAACAAACCTTCACCAATATTATAAAAGACAACTATACCAGAGACACCAGGAGGATGACTGGTATCACACCGAACTATGACTGGGATTTGTCAGCAGCATAATAGATTTCTGAGAGTCCTTCAATCGACAGGTAAATTTGTATATTAAATTCCTCACTAGAGCCTAAAAAGTATTAACTGCTGCATTACAAAATAACTCCGTTGCACTAGTCCATCGAGGTTTCATCTAAGACACCCGAAAATCGCACAGTGTTTGGAAGTCTTTAGAAGTTAAAAAAAAAAAAAAAAGCCGCAGTCTAAGTCAAAGCAGTGGTTTGAGAGCATTTTATATCAGCCTGGTGCTGTTATCTAAAGGGACGTGTGTGCAACTTAAAATATAACACATTCATATGTTAATATCTCTCTGCGCTGTCTAGTAATAAAGACACGCCAGAAACAAATTGGGGGTGTTTGTAGAGATAAATTCGAGAAATAAAATGAAATCATGCTCAGGTGTGTCGTAACCAAGCTACAGGGAGTTGAGCACATTTCCACCGGAGTGAGAAAGATGTGGGATGACTACCTAAACGCAAAGAAGGAAAGAGGAAAAAAAGAGGAGTTGGCTAAAATGGGGGAACTACAGTAAGCTCTCTGGGCAGGTTGGTAATACAGGAGGGAGAGGCATGAAAAATGAAAGAAAGTAAGGCAAATAATATTTCAGAAGACTCTAGTGCACATGACAGCAACAATAGGTTAGTCTCTGATGGCAAACTTCACCAAGCTTTCTGGTGAGAGCGTTTTATCTCTTCCTGTGGTCCGTATTTTGCTATATCTGCTTCAACAAATAACCTTCCCGATAACCTTGTGTTATCTAATACATAGCCCAGTGTTCAACATCATACTCAGTAACTTAAACCCAGAAACCCTGATCGCTCTCTCTCTCTCTCCCCCTCTCTCTCTTTTTCTCGCCTTCCTTCGCTGTCACCGTGACGGGAAATTAAGGAAGAAAGTGTCATGTTTATGTCACATCCTAAAAAGTGTTGATGTGTTATGATCGTCTTTATTATTTATGAAGACAGAGCAGCGTTTCCACGTGCTGCACTCCATTCTGTCTTGTTAATTCTTTTTTTTTCCTCTGCACCTGCTCATTAAATTCCTTACGCAGACTTTCCTGGCTGTCCCGTCAAATAATCACATTGTCATAGACGCCTCTGTGGTTTGAGCACATTATTAAGAAATAAAAAAAAAAAAAAAAACAAGAAGAAATCACAAGGAGTAGGTTAATCTAAATGTGTTAATGAGAACACACTTCGCTCCTATGACAAAAGCGTGCCGCGTCTTATTTGCCTTTTTGGTCTCGGTGTTTAGATTTGTGCCTGTGCTTGTAATTATTCAAGGAAAAAAAGAAGAATGCGCCAAGACATTAAAAGTGAGAGGGATATGATGAAGGGAGTGCAGTGAGGGAGAGAGCGGGCTGAAGGCAGGAGCTGGATTACTGCGTCGAAGGTGCAGATGTCCTGTCATCTCCATCGCATATCAACGCACATCTGGCGGGATGCGGAGCTCTGCTGCAGCGGCGATGAAATGTCCTTCTGCATCCGGTTCTGTTATAAATCAGTGAGCACCGGTTTAGACTCATTCACTCACTTGCTATAGGCAGTCTGACGGGAACGAATTCAGTGTCCTGTGTAACGTCATACGGAACACACAAAGTACAGCCCTGTTTCTGATGCTGGAATTACTCATCAGTACTAAAATACCAAAGTTACAGATGCAAACAACCTTAGTAATAACATAAAACATCTGCTTTCATCATTAGTTAAAGAAGAGTGGGGCTTATTGTTAATTACTGGGCCATTACATCTTTGATTCATTCTTACCTTTATTGGTATGTCTCACTTCCATTACCATTGTTAGTAATAATGTCGCACTTTTATGGGATTAAAGTTGTCGTATTTTGAGAGTAACGCAAAAATATTATGAGAGTAATACCGTAATTTAAAAACAGGCAGGAAAAATATAATTTACAAGAATAAAATCATATCCACATTTTGTGAGGTTCTACTTTCATTTGGGGTTTGCGCATGGCAAAATACTGAACCTATTAGCCCCATATTTTGAAACTCTACTTAGAACCTTCTTAAGAGCCAACAGTGCAAAATGTAAATTTATGAATACACTAGAGGTGTGAAAAAATATCAATACAGCAATATATTGCGATACTTTGACCACCAATATTGATTTTCCAACCCTTAATGTGGATATTTTGGAAAAACAAAAATAATTTCTTTGCAACATTAGTTTAATTCACAGTAGTGTAAGTGACAAACTTGATGCATTT
>JAPTGZ010000023.1:8378090-8390448 GCA_029814645.1 Fowleria isostigma | reverse complement strand
CATTATTTATAGTTTATTATGATAGTATTTCACTGGACTGACCTACTTTAGATTGCAATGACCTGGAATAATTTTAAAATCCCCGACTGTTAATACCTTTAATTCTGCGATTTTTGTATTTCACCAATTCATCCCGCGGGCCGGATTGGACCCTTTGGCGGGCCGGTTTTGGCCCCCGGGCCGCATGTTTGACACCCCTGGTATAGAGGAACGCTTCATGGACTTCCAGGCACTAATGAAAAATTAGTAAAAGAGGTGCTTTTTGGTGGTAAAGGGACTGTCCATGCACAAAAAACACAGAAAAAAAACAAGACACTCTCCTATAATTCCAAAATGCCTTTACGGTATGTCTGTGACACACCATAATAAATAAAGGCATTTTAAAATTATAAGACTGTGCCTTTGATTTTTATATATTTTTGTAAATATTATTCAATGGAAAAATTACATATTCAGAAAAATATATCATTACCTTACTTAAAGAAACAGTATCTACAACCTCTGTCAATTGTTTAACTACATGGTTGAAATATTATTATACTGGTGAATTAATATTACAGAAGATGATGGTGTGGTCATGTTCACTACGGAGCCTCTGAACGTCCACATGCGTCATATCTGATGACCCTGAAAAGCTGAGAAACTGCATTTTACTTGAATTATTTACATGTATTGATTCGATTAGTGGTACACATTTTTACATCAGCAGATGCTTTCGATGCCGGCGGCTCTTCAGGTCTGTGAAGGTTAAACAACAGATCATCCAATAAAACCTTGAATCAGAAAAGTCAATATTTATAACACAAAAACTCTGCAATGGATTATGACAGCTTTATGACAGCTCTGTCTGGTGTATAATGTTCGATTCGACAACACGTAGCGTTAAACCTTCACTATGACTCTGGCTGGAATGTGTAACTTAATCTGATTGATTGATTCCCTTTCTGATCCAGTAGTGAGTAAAACCCAGATCGCCAGTACACACAGTGTTGCAACCAGAGACAGAAACGAAAGCTGAGATTTACCTTCAGGCGAACAAGTTTTATTTCTGCCTTGCAAACACAAAAACAGCCTGACCTCTGTGGATAATCTCATCACATTGCCTCTGCTGCTGAAGATACACTTGTGGCGTTTATGGTACATCTGAAAAGTCAGTACCAAAACAGAACAAGAAAATACTCTGTTCTTCTACAGGTTTTGTGTAATACAAGGTATGGAACTACTCAAGTGCACCCCTTTAGAGAGAACAAGAAAGTAACAGAAAAATTTAACGTGTCAGCACCTTAATAATAGTACACTATATCAAAAGTAAATACAGAGTATCGAGTCCCTCACAGTCTTAATACTTAAAGGGTAAATAGTATGAAATATAGGTAAGTGTGATTAAAATATACATATTATTCGCTATAAAAGAGCCGCATGCATTGCAGGCTTGAAAGAAAAAACAAAACAGTTTTTTACACATTTTTTAAGGTCAAATTCAAGCATTTTTAAGCACTTTTAGGAGGCATTTCCAAATTTTTCCAGCACACACATATCATATCATATACTCATGATTATTTTTTCCACTTTTTATCACAATGAAGTAGATTTTATTATACTATAAACATCTAACACTATATTTCATAATAGAAAAAGGTTTAGAAATTTAAAGACAACACCAAGGTTTATCCTCAAAAAGGGAAGCTACTTGGTGTTTTTCAGATACATTCGCACTGAGACAAACATTAAATGAAAATGTACCTGGAGTCGATCTGAGATCACCCACTAATTTTCTTTTTTGACATAAAGTTTTATTTTTTAAAACGTATCACCTCTCTGTAAGTAGCTTTGGTTATAATTACAACCACTTTCAAGCACTTAAATTGTAATACAAGCACTTTTCAGACCTTGAAAACACAACATTGAAATTTAAGTATTTCCAAGGATTTTAAGCACCTGTATGAACCCTGTAATAATAATAGTGCTACATTTCATGTTTTACTTCTTGTCTTTTTTTTTTAGGCACTTCTTGTCAGTGAGGTTTTGAGACTAGAGGCTGGTTATACTGCAGTTCCTTTCTACTGTGCTCACTGTTTATGATTAACTAGACTTTCCTACATTTCCTGAAGGAACTGTAACCTGTGTGCTTGCCTCTTGCTGGATTGGTGGACTTGTGGCTATGTGTCTGGATCTAGGTCTGGGTCTGAGTCTGGAGTTACGAAAATCACTTCAGTTTATGGTCATCACCATAAAAGACAATGAGAATAAAAGACAATAAAGAGCTGTTTGTCAATTTTTTAACATAAAACCCAACCCTCTCCATTTAAAGTTAGAGTGGGGATGATTTCAGCCGATTAGCTATCAGCATTCTGATCCCATTGTATGTGAATGGGGTTTGGTATGGTGTTCTGGTGCGAAACATCTAGTATAAGAATCTAGTATGAGATATTCTTACGATGTGACAACACAGATAATCTTTGGGTCAAGCCATTTGTTTTTTGTATTGACAGTATAATTTTTTGATCAATTGTGTAGGAATGGTCGCCACCTGAAAATGGTGTCATTCATTTCAGATGGACAAATTTGGCTGTTTTTTTGCAACTTTAACAAAATCTGTGCATCAGAATGTTAATTCAGATAATAGCACATTTTTTGAGACCAGGCTGCACATATCTGCAATAATATGTTTTGGTCTATTTCCAATGGTCTGGGATGCATTTTTTTGCCAAATTTTTTTTTATAAGTCATATGTAAGTCTGATGAACAATAATCCCTTGTGCCTTAGATTGTATGCAAGCCCACAGAGAAATACATCTTTATCCCAAATTACTGAATTTATGCATCAGTCTTATTCTATGAGGATTGATTCTAGAACAGGAAACGCTGGGATTGGAAATATTGACATTTCAGTGTTGATGTGCACACTGACATTCTGTAAGTGTCTCCTGAATACTAATCAGCTGACCTATAGGGAGAAAAGTCAATTTCTAGACTAAATGACATCCACTCTTCCCTTGACTTTGGAAATTAGCCACACATTTAAATACATTGACCCGATTCAGATGGGTCAAAAATTTTGCTGCCCATAAGTTTCCTCTCTTAACATTTTCATGGTGATTTAATTTCATCTGGAAATATTTGTTTTGAAACCAATCGAAACCTGCGACCCATCAGCTTCTAATGTGGAGACGCCAAATCCAGCGAACACCACTTCTCTCATTTCCCACAATGCCAAGAGGCTATTCAATCATTCAAGATGGCCTTGCAGTCCTGCTGCCTTTTAGCCTTGTACTCGCCCCCCAAAGATATGAGATAAAGCATTGTTATGTAATATGAGATTTACCCACGCAGTTCACCGACATCGGATCATATCGGCGCAGTTACAGACCAGACAAGTTTATGGCATTCTGGTTTGCATCCCGAAAATATATCGTACCTGTTCAGCTGGTCGCTACGGCCATGCACCAGAGGGAATATTGGCATTAATAAATTGAGGTAGAATGTCGGAAAGATGAATTAGTTGTGTACTGGTTATTTCCCTCTTCACACAAGGATGATTATAGCTTGTTAAGAATTAGTTTTGTGATATATGCCAACTATAAATGGCTGACTACATCAGTCAAGGACTGCCTGGGTCAAACACACCACACCGAAGGCCTTTTATTGTTTACAACACTGTTCAGCATGTGTTGCTTGACTTCCTCTTTGCCTGTAGGATAAATTATGTAACAGAGAAGTATTTATATATCAGTACTAACATTTTCCTGGCCTTTTCCCTTCTATAGGAGTAAACTTGGAACAGTGTTTATCTCATGACCTAATGGTATGTAATGCTTAGACGGGGAAACTTTAATATCACCCATTGATATCTGGACTGCTGCTTTGAAGCTGGTAGTTTGGGAATTGGTTGTTACCATGTAGGATTTGTAGAGCTGTAAATGTTTAAATGTTCATCTCGTTGTTTAGTCTGACATAATGGAGTCATAAAACTAATTTCTGTATTCAATCAATAATCATGCCTGTATACTAAAACTTCAAATTTCTTTCAGTTGGGTTTCTGAACAGGAAAGATTCTATTCTTCAGCTCAAATACAGAAAGTGACTTCTATAGTCAGTGATTTACTAAGTGCAGATCATGATTTTTAAAGTCTCAAATACCATTTAAGCTCTTTTTCTCTTTCATTTTAGCACTGCATTGCTGTGCGTGTTGACATAAATTAAAATGTTTCTTTATTTACATTCCCAAGATGGACACTACAGATAAATGGCTGACAAACACAACACAAAGGCCCCTTTTATGCAGCACTTCTGTTATGGGAATATTTTGCCTTTATTCCAGAATGGCATCTGCATAAATGAAATGGTTTAATCATTTGGTCCCACCTTTAGGATTTGTAATGACTCTGGAGGTAGTAACAAAACCGTAATAAAGGTGGAATCATGATTCTGGAAAAAGGAACACCTCTCATTCAGCAACCAAGGTAAGACGTTTTGATGATGGCGACCCCCGCGCTGGTGTGGGATTTAAAACTGTACAGTAAACAATCATATCAATACGATCAGAAAGTTGTCGAAGATCCATGATCTTTGGCAACTGATTCAAGACTAGATGCCGAGATCCATGAACTGTTGTCAGTTGGGGCAAAGAACTCTATCCATGCTAACATTTGTGGAACGGTGAAAGACAGGCCAACTCTGGAGAGGTTAGCAACACCACTACGCTCATGGTATTTCTAATGTGGAAGTTATATGTCACGACCCCTTTGATCCCGGAATATAGATCCAGCCTGTCTCACCTTTGTCACTCTTTTGGCTTGGCTCTGGAAGTCAATCAGTGTGGAAAAAAGATGGGATATCCATCTCACCTTTTTTCTGGGATCTCTGTGTAAAAGTGATTAAAGTGTGACAATGTGAAACACCTCATAAATATTATCAGAGTAATCCATAAAGACTCAGAGTGGCAGATGCAATGGGAACTAATGTCACTTAGCTAAAGCGCTAATTTATTCATTCATCATTCATTCATTTTCTGAATCTGCTTTATCCTCACTAAGATTGTGGGGGTCACTGGAGCCTATCCCAGCTATTTAAGGGTGAAGAAGGGGTGCACCCTGGACAAATTGCCAGTTCATCGTGGCTGTAGCGCAGTTGATAGAGCTGGTCGTCCAATGATCGAAGGATCGTCGGTTTGAATCCTGCCTCCAACTGTCCATATATCAAAGTGTCCTTAGGCAAGACACTGAACCCTAAATTGCTCCCAGTGAGACCTGGTAGTGCCTTGCATAGCAGCAGCCGCCCACTGGTGCATGATTGTATGTTTAAATGGGTCAATGTGAGGCTTGTATTATAAAGCACTTTAGGCACCATTAATGTGTGGAAAAACGCTATATAAGTTCCAACCATTTACCATTTACCATTGCAGGACTGACATATAGAGACAAACAACCACTCTCACATTCACACCTGTGGGCAATTTAGATTAACCAGTTAACCTATCAGTTCATGTCTTTGGATTGTGGGAGGAAGCTGGAGTACCCAGAGAAAACCCACACAGACACAAGAAGAACATGCAAACTCCACACAGACCCTCCTCCACTGACTGGTGTTGGAATCAAACCCAGGATCTATTTGCTGTGAGGCACAAGTGCTGTCCACTGCGCCACCGTGTCGCTTAGTGCTAATTTAACTAGTACCAAATATTTCTTTTCCAGGTCATTTAAGAAGAATAACCATACTTATGAACTTCATCAACTTCTTCTGCTCTTTATGAACACCTTGAAAGTGGACAAATGAGTACTGGATGCTTTTCTTGAACAGACTTGGACCCAAAAACAGGAAATGATGTCACACTTTAGGGGATATTTGGACAAAAGGGGTGGAGCTGCTGAAGCTCAACAGGTCAGAGTCATCTATGAGGGGTCATGAATGAGGTAAAACTTACTGACTGTAAAACAGCAAATTTGATCAAGTAGTGCACAACAAAGTCATTACAGCCATGTTAGTGGAAACTAATGACCACAACTACAGTGGAGCTGTCGATCAAGAAAAAATGTGGTTTATTATATGAACAGAATAGTCCGACTTGTGAGGCGAGTGGGTTCTTTTATTAACCTGTCAATCAGATCCTGACAGATTTTATTAAATGACGACAAAATATAAAGATGGACCAGACCACATATTAAATGGTCCTCATGAAAAGAATTAGACCAGTTTGACTCATGCAAAAAGAGAATTATTGACTTAGTATTTTTATATGGAAATGCAGTGAAAGTGCATGGGGCCCAGGGCTTTTTTTTTTTTCTTTCGGTGCCAACTCTAGCCGTCGGTGATGTTACAACTTCCGTATTGGCTTAATTTTGGAGTTGAGATCCTTGCCCTTTGGTATGAGTCCATTCAGTGAGGATGAAAGTTATTAAGTGTTGCTGAAACCCTGTAGGGGGCGTAAAAATTAACCTTGACTGCCATACGGAACAATCTTAAAATAGCGGTTTTTAAGGCTGATATCAGAGAATTCACAGCAATTCATAAGAAAATGGTCATATCACCTATTTTGAATTTAATATATCGGTGAGAATAAATGTGAACTCCTGTACCTGAGGTGTTATCAGACCACACACAGCTGCTGAGATTATTGGTGGAATATGTGGGTCATTCCTTCCATTGAACGCCGAGGCACAGTGTCTCCTGCTCTTTGTATTTGTGCACTGTGGCTTCCCAGACAGAGGCCAGTGGAGTCAATAAACTGTGTGTTTGTGCTTATCTTTGCATGTCTTTGGAACAGTAAGGACAGAGAGAGGAACAGAAGGAGATGTTGTGCGTTTTGGGTTGGCTGACATGGTCCGCATGCTTCCAGCCATAGCTTTACAGAGGAGGCCAGAGATCGAGGGTCGGGGTGGCTTTAGTTCCCAGAGTTGTTAAACAAAGCCACATGACTGGAGTCACGTTTCAGACCTCAGTAATGCTGCAGCTTTAACTACTCTAAGCGCGTTGTGTGGTTTCGGTTACACCCATTTATCATTTAAACGTATGCCAACCATTTTTCCACCCTGAATGAGCAAACATGTTGTTTAGTTTCTCATGTAACTTGCATCAGCGCTTGATGAATTAGCGCTCCTATGGGCCCGAAGGGCAAATGACACGAAACAGCGCTGATTACAGTAAAATATACAACGTCACTGTTGCGTTTAAGATGTGGTAATGCTATGGCTAAGTTTTGGTTAGGTTTATAGACAAAAACAACTTGTTTAGGCTTAGGGAAAACACATGGGAAGGGTTAGAATAAGATATTTACATGACTGCAGGGTGATTGCAAGTTTTGAAAGTCTTTAAAAGTATGGAATTTTGAAAGCCTCTTGTCCAGACCTGGAAATGTCTGGAATTTTGTGTGAAAGTCTTAATAAAGTATGAAAAACAGTTTCTCTCATAGTATATTTTAGAATATGTACAAAGGCACATAATCTTGTAAGATTAGAGACCAAATCTGATACTTTTATTGTTACTGACCAAGTATTGATTCACATAAAATTAAACAGTACCACATTTCAGTACTTGAATGAATCCTCGCTTTGCTTGTGTTGGAGAGAGAGTGGAAGAGAAGTATGTTGGTGTTCCTGAAAAAAACAAAACAAAACAAAACAAAACTGCAGAACATGTGCAGTACAGTTTATGTTGAGGGAGTGGCCTGTTTTAGTTTGTGATACTTTAATATAAAAAACTACATATATTTATGTATTTTTAAGTTATTTGCCCTCACCCACACACATTTCTCTCAAGTTTTCCATTGTTATGTTATTTCACTTATGATGTTGAGAAAGAAATATTCAGAATTCCAAAGTTTTTACTATTATTTTCTTGACAAAATAACTTTAATCACCACACATACACACAAAAAGCACCGGAAATGGGTATCGTTAGGTACGGGTACTGATTTCCAGGTACTGAGTATCAATTTAAATGTGAAAGGTACTCATCCCAATGTAAGATTAAAAAAAATACATGAGGAAAGCCTACAAAAACCCTGATATAATTTTGCTAACTGGTCATTAGTGTTGGTGGCTACCGATCATATTAGAATGATATCCAATCAGAATTTGTGTAGCCTTCATATTCAACTTGAGGAGGTTGTCATTTGTTATGTGTCTGAATCCAGGAAGTAAACATATACTGGTGGCAGGGGTGTGCAATATGACAATATTAGATCATGAAGGATTAGAGTGTATCACTGATCCGACAAAGCAGAGAGATTGTGGAATCAGGGGGGTTTATACGGGGGTTGCATTTGTGCTATACATACCCCACAATGACACACATCTTATGACCGTACAAAGTGAAAGTGAAACTTAAAACTTAGGTCTCCTGCTGTTCAGCTCATTTTCCTCTTCCCTACCTTTGGAAAGTTGAGTTTTAGGGGACTGGATATTTACTTAAGGGGGCATTGCAAATGCAAATTAGTCTCAAAGATCAATGTAAGAATCGTGCTAAAATCGAGATCATGATTTTATTTTGTGTTGTGGGAAGCAAAAAAATGTGATCTTCATATTTTGAAAACGTTTGTCAGGAAAAGATTATTTACTGCGAATTATGCATTCATTCATTCATTCATACATGAACTTTTGTACTACACACAACAGGTACAATCTCCAAAAACGTAGGCACACAAGTATAAAATAACATAAAATCAAGGTCTTTGGGAAAAAAATAGCAGTTTTGAAAAAGTCTGGAATTTATATTTTCATAAGGATCAAGCACCCTGGATTGTCACCGTCATACTTGTATAACAAACCTAAATAAACAATTTACAGAACCAGTTTGATGATTTGTGGTTAAGTGCGAGGGGGTTTCGACAGGTTCTTAATCAGCAGGTTACGCAAGTGGTCCATGAACATGTCTTTTAACAGGAGGATGAGCTCCATTACACACAGTCTGTGGCTTCGAACAGTGAAACACAATGTCGGCTCTTTGACCGTCAGGTGTAAATCCTATTGTATTTCTTTCTGCGTGGGATGTAGACTTTCCAGTCCATTCTGTTTGAGGATCTCTGATCTATAACTCATGATGCTAAATGTTTCATGAACCTTGGGATACGTGGATCGAAGGAGACAAAGAAACAGGGTGGAGTAAAAAAAAATACACTGGAAAAAGTTTGAGGACAGCTTATTATATATTGATTTTGGATTGATCTTCACTAATTTCCCATGCAGGGATTTGCTAATCCTTGATGGTTGCTCTTCTATTGATCCACCCTGTCCTTCGTTGCCGAGATCAAACCCTGGCCTTAGATGAATCGGCGTATTTACCGAGGAGAGTTATTATAAACACGTTTCAGTTTAACATGCGTACTCCAAGGCTTTGTGCACATAAAGATGTTGGCAGTTTTACTCTGTACCTTTTTTTAAGAGTAATTCTATTGTATAGTACAGTATCTAAGCGTATTCCTAGTGGATTTAAGTTGATGCTGCATTGATTTTAACTGTCTACAGTGCCAGCTTCAGAACATATTTTCAAAGAAGTTTTGTTTTTATGTCCAAGTGGTGAATATTTCAGGAGTGTTTCTTCATTGTTTTTTTGCAGGTAACTCAGTTGAGCACAAACACACACCACTTGTACTGTATGAGCAGCGAGACAGCAGATTTATCCATCATTACAAACTTTTACGCTGAACTGCATCTACCGGGGAAATAATACACTCCTGTACTTTCAGTTTTAGGGAGTAGAGGTGGTTGAATTTTAACACCCCATATATTTTTCAGGAAATCTCTACTCTGGCCATCTTATCAATCCAGACTCTATGTTCCTCTTTCTCTCTCTCTCTCCACGTTGTTTTACAGTTAAGTATAAACATTTAAGGTAAAAGCACCCTGTGTGCTGCGAGATAGGCAGAGATGCCACGTCCTGTTTACTGTCTTTGAAGCTGCACATAAGAAACAAAACCGGATCACCAGGCAGGTATCGATTGAGCACAGTAGTGAGGAAAAAACCCACAAAAATGACCTGTTAACTGCAAGATGAAAACCATAAAGGAGAAACCGATCACCACTGACAAGTTTTGTTTATTTAAGGCGAGGCATGGCAGGCAAAAATATTGATGTTTTTTATTCAGTGGTCAACTTTGAGATTTTGAGCTAGTGTACTCCTACAATGTGTGTTCTTTCAACCTGTTATAAAGAAAACTTTAAAAATACACATTCATTATTAATTTATTTTGCTACAGTTTGTGCACTTATGGCAGTTAGGGGTGGGTGATACTGGGAATTTTGGTATCGATCCGATACCAAGTAAATACAGGGCTAGTATTGCTGATACCGATACCAATACTGATACTTTTTGCGTGAAATGACATGATCATTAAATAACTTTGTGATTTTGCCTTGAGTTAGTTAATTATGATTATAATTATGGTAAAACATAACACATAGATTTTTGGCAATAAAAATGCTTTTTTATGAACTAAACTACAACAGTAGAAAAAAATGTAACAGTGTAAAAATAATAAAAATATTCTTCTACTACCACACTTGTTTCAGAAAAAAGCCACTAGTGCAAGATAACAAAAAAAGCAGCAATGTAACAAAAATATAAATATTACAATGTCAACATCACAGGAAAAAATACCTTTCATTGCACGATATTGTGAAAAATAAAGTCAGTAGTGCAAATAAAGTGTAAACTCCAGTTGGTTCTCATTCTTAACCTTTGGCTCTCTGCTCACAAAGCCCTCCAAGGAAGAACCCCTTGAGAGAGAGAGAGGGGGCGCTGTTTGCACAGAGAAGTGGTGCTCTGAGGAAATTTAAGTAAATTGCTGGATGATGGAAGAGAAACTCCAGTATCGATCTGATCATGCTAGTATCGATCCGATACCAATACTCACCTTGGTATCGATACTATCGATATTTAGATTGATACGCCCACCCCTAATGGCAGTAACTTTCTCTCGAATTTACCAAGAAGTTAGCATTCCAATGCAAGATGCTGTTTTTTGTCGGTTTACTGAAGTCTGCCCTGACCGGTATCACCTATGTACACCAAATTTGACTCTAGTGATGTTAACAATTAATCGACTATTAATTGTCGATAAGGATTTGCTTGATCAAATTAAAATGATAGTTAATTGCAGCGGTCGGGATAGCTGGTTTGTTGATGGGTTAGAACAGGTTTATGGGCAACGTGGAGTTAAACTCACACTGACCCGTCTGTTTGTCCCACAAGCTACGGTTAGAGGTTGTGAAAATTTCGTGTAAGGTCCGCCCACCACCACGTATAACCCCTCCCATGGTGTCAGGTAGTGACACACAGTCAGAAATGCCCATTCATTCAAACATTTGTTTGATTTATTTTCTCTGCAGAGTTTATTTAGTTGTACTCCATAAATGTTATTGCCTGTACTGTATCCCTAATGGTTCAATAAATCAGTCATTAAGGAATATGATATGTTTTCTCATGAATACAAACAATACTTAGCTATTACTCTTATGGACCTTATTGAAGGAGAAATTTAGGTTCTCAGGAAAATCACCGCTTATCAATTAATCACAAATCAATCGATAAGGTCAATCAACTAATGATTAATGAATTAAATAATAATTTGCATCCCGACTTGACACTTATACACTTAGCAGTATTCTGAAGATACATACAGAGGGATTTGTTAATAAATCATTCCTGACCTGATTGATGTGACATTTTAATTTAAAAAAAACATGGCGAAAATCTTTTTTATTTTCAAGGTTATAGGCAGTAAACTTTGATTTTCTAGGTAATGAAAGCAGATAAACTGAAATCTATCTGTGATTATGTTTTCATCTTGTCTGTAAACAAAAGGGAAAAAAAATGCACCTGGCTTTATCAGGATATATGCAAAATCACCCATGTTTTGTCTTGTTTTTTTTTTTAGTTTTTAGTTTATTTTTGCACAGATAAAAGAACACAGAAACATGAGAGAGATAAAAGAAAACCAATACTCTGCAGGAAGAGGCAACAAGACCAAACAGGCTTATCTGAAGCCTCCACCTCAAGAAAAAAAAAAAATTATATTATACAAATAACATATTAAACACATGAGCTCAATGAAAGAATAATAAGCATGGTTATACCAACATAGAGAACTCAATGTACATGCACATACATACAAAAACAGTGTTTTATGATTGGAAGTTCGCAATAATTAAATAGTTTTTTAAATATAATTTAAAAACTTTTTAAAAAAAATTATATTATAACTTGACACCCCTAAATCTGATAGAAAATTGTCCTCTATGAGTTAGAAGTTTTGCAGGATGGAGATCTGTGAATTGTTGTGTTAAATAAGAATGAACCTGTGAATTTACCATAAAGCAACTCTTACAATGCTCAGGAATATTTTCTTTGCTTGATTGTATCT
>JAPTGZ010000023.1:7917562-7930743 GCA_029814645.1 Fowleria isostigma | reverse complement strand
TAGCCACTGGAAAAAGAAACAACACACTGGAAAAACAAAATGTTCCCTAATAACATATATATGGGTTGTCCCTAGTAAGCGTCCAAGGGGGAAAGAGTTAATAATGAAAAGATGTGAATATTTTCAGAACACAAATTTGACCAAGGCCTGAACACTTATTTTTAAAGATTTTATTGTTATATGCAGTATGTACCAAGCCAGACAAACAAAATAATCTAGTTTAGTTAAAGTTCTTCCATGGTGGTACTCTGGTACTGTAGTTATTATGAAATACATCCATGTCATTTACACATTGATAGATGTGAATAAAATGACCAAACATTTGACTGTGTTTGTGTCTGTGTTCTACCACAGAATTGTATCTTTGATTGTAGTAGTACAGTATTTTTTCTTAAATCTTATTTTTTTGGTAATCCTTCCATGTATGTCTGTGTATACATGTGTAAAATGTATATGAACAGTATTGAATGTTGTACATGTATATGTAATCACCACTGTACATGGAGTGCATTAGCTCGAAATAAGCTAATAAACTAAACTAAATTATAAATAATTGAGTCGGCGTACAAACAACTGGATCGGTTTAACATTATTAAGGAACATTTTTCTTGGTAGATGAAATTGGTATTTCTTTAGGTGAATGAGACATATCGCAATATTATCATTATCGCATTGTTATATACCCATATCGCATATCGCAAGTTTTCCTAATATCGTGCAGCCCTAATGCTACATGTAAGTAAGTACCTGAGCAAAACATAAATGAACAAATGATAGTATGTTCTCTTATATTATGGATTAGCCCAGTGCCATTGTCTTTGTCTTTAAATGTGTGGGGTTTCCTTTGCTTGTTCTGCAGGACTCCTATAGGAAGCAGGTGGTGATCGATGGGGAGACCTGCCTGCTGGACATCCTGGACACTGCAGGTCAGGAGGAGTATAGTGCAATGAGGGACCAATACATGAGGACAGGGGAGGGCTTCCTCTGCGTCTTCGCCATCAACAACACAAAGTCTTTTGAGGATATCCACCAGTACAGGTGTGTGTAATCCCAGCTTCAGACTACACAATGTTTTTGCCTGTTATAATGGTCACTGAGTCAGATTTGGTGAGTACGGTGCCATGAGTTTTTTTCCATGGCGTGTTGTAGCGAAGAGCTCTACAATCAGTCATGACTTGTCATCTTTCGTGACACATATGATGTCATCGGTAAGAATTGGTAATCGGGAAAAGATTGTCAACAATCTGCTGCAGGGCAAATAATACCGCCTTGTGTTTGCCTTAAACCAATCTGTGGAACTGTTTGGTTTGTCAATATTTCAAAGACAACATTAAGGAAAGACAGCATTTTGGTTTGTCTTATCTACAGTTGGTCATGGCAGTGCCCCTGTGCTGTTTTTAGTCAACAACATAGAAGTCTATGATGACTTGATGTAACCTATTGTGTAAGGAAATTCTATCAATGTACAGTCGTGGAAAAAATTATCAGTCCATCCTATGTTTTCTTCAGTTTCTTGTTCATTTTAATGTCTGCTACAACTAAAGGTAAATTTTTTTGAACAAATATAATGATAACAACAAAAATAGTTCATAAGAGTTTAATTTAAGAGCTGATATCTTATCTATTTTCCATATTTTTCTTGATGATAACCAATATCACATAAGTTCTTACATCAATATCTATGGCATTGTACTGACAAAAACAGTACGTTTAGACATTCCATGTTTTCTGTCTGTTTTAAGCAGGGTATACACTTGAAGATTTTTCTAAGTTTGAATAGATTTTTTATGTATTCCAGGCCCCACACATGAATATAAAAAATCAAGCATTGAAGAGTTTTGCCGGTCCTCCAAGCCTCAAATCACGCAAGATCTCACGTGTGATGAAATGTGATCTAACAAAAACGAAGAAGAAACAGCAATAACCGGAAAACATTGGGGGAAGGGTTATAGGTGGGTGGGTGCCTTCTGTAACTACTGTAACTGATGAAAATGAAACAATACTCTTTAAACGTCCGACTCCCAGCTTCTATGTCTCTTTGTACGCCGGAGGTTGCATAAAATTTTCACAACTTTTAACCTGTATCTTCTGGACCAGTTCAGCCATGCTTTTTTTTTTTTTTTAATTACGCCTGCTTCTTTCTTCCCCTATCAGTTCACTACTTGATTGTCATGACTCAGGAGTCGTCGGCTTTCCCCACATACAAGACTTTTGGTCGTAAATGTTGACCAAGTTTAACATTTACAGTTGTCTGCCCCGACCCCTTTTGGAGCCGATTATTGAGACAAATTCACTCTTAACACCCCTCAGACCACAGGATCATCTTATAGGATAATCTGATAAAACAGAAGATAATCTGATGTTTGCCATCCTTGGATTATCTTCAAGTGTGTACCCCGCTTATTTGTTTGGACAAATATAATGATGACAACAAAAGTAGCTCATACGAGTTTAATTTCAGAGCTGATATCTATCCATTTTCCATGGTTTTCTTGATAATAACCAAAATCACATACGCTCTTACATCAATATTTACGGCATTGTACTGACAAAAACAGTGCTTTTATTCATTCCATGTTTTTTTTTTCTGTCTATTTTAGTCACATGATACACACAGGAGTTGGTACTTGATTGCATAACCATTGTTTATGATGACTTTTGATGGTCTAATCATTTTTTATGTGACTATATCAGTGTGTCAAGAGCCACCCCAGATACATTGTTGGTTGTCCACTCCACCATAACCCACTACATGACGTAAAACTTCCAATTGTCATACCCATTTGTTGTTCGTGAGCTGGCGCCCTACATCTGCCAGTTGCGACTGATATAACATACTCTGAACACAGCTTAAGAGTGGGTGAATCATGACATCGTTATCAAGTACAAAGGGCTTCCACTGCTGCATGTACTTGATGCAGCAGGTGGAGTTCAGACGCAAAATCGTTTTTTCGTTAGCCTCTTTTCAGAGCTTCTGTGTACATGTATTTGCGCATGCATTGTGTGTTCCAGGGACTCCCGTGGGGTCTGGAGGGAGAGGGGTGTGTATACTTGCGTGTGCCAGCTCTCTGCAGTACTTGGGTGATGTCATGCTGTAGCGTTTAACACGGCTAAAGAAAGCTTAGCCCCCAACTGGAGGATTACAGCGCGATGCCAATGAAATCGATCCTGACTCAATTAGAGAAGCAGGGAGAGAGGTAGCACTCCCAAGGACAAGGGAAGGAGAAAGGGGGGAGGGAGGAGAGTTTCAGCCGAGGATGACAGTGCTCTCCATCGTTGCAACATTTTGTCGTTTTCATCACATTAGACACGCACTTGTCAGCATCGCACGTGGCGAGTGATTCGTCGCTTATTAACTTTGTCACCTCCTCTACAGGCTGGCGGGGTGTTTGACTTTATTACACGCACGTTTGTTTGGCTCGCTTTCATTAAAGTGCAGCCTTCTTTGGGCCTGATTCAACTGCTGGCATGGCTGTGAAACAACTGTGCTGCTCGTGAAAGGCTGCATAGATCTTAAGCTGGATGCTAGAGAAAGTGAGGGCCTGATTAGTGCAGTGCATTGCAGTTACTCAAAGAGGAAATCAGAAGCTTTTTTCCCCTCACGTCTGCCAAAAAAACTTGTTGGAGCATATAGATTTTTTCCTCACATTTTACCCCCGGCATCATTTTATCACATTAAAACACCCCGGGCCAAAAGGGTTTCTATCTGATTTCGATAGCCGCTGTCCTTTTAAATACACCGGATACTTTAAATACCTGCTTCACCAATAAGTGTGTGATCCAAACGGGGTAAACATGTGCTGTGACATCACTTCAAGTGCGGTCATAAAACACTATTAGCGGTGTTGGCTGCAGATGGGGCTCGGCTGACTGTTGCGGAGTCATCCTGCTGTACTGTGGGTAAGAGAGAAGAGGCTGATTGATCTGACCAACTCCTCTCGCTCAGTTCCCTCCGGCTGCCTGGTGTTTGCCGCTGGCTGCTGTAGTGATGAGGTAATGCTGTTTGCCGCCTGCCTGTTGTCCACCCCCCCCCCACCCCCCTTCCTCACTGCCTCACTCCTTCAGCAGTGCAGCACAGCCCAGCACCAGCAGGCCCCAGCGCCTCCTCAGGGTCCTAGAGCTCCCTGAGAGGTTAGCTCTCCAGTAGTGGAGCTGCTGTTGTTGATCAATCAGTGGGGGGAGGGGGTGCTCGGAAAAATGTTGTTGTTGGGAACGTGTTAAGGAACCTGTCAATGTGTGGCAATTATGTACCAACCGTCATGAGGGGATGTGGTAAGTTTAAAGTCAGGGTGGTGAGAAGCACCAGGAAAAGGTTTTGTGTGTCTGTGTGTGGGGTCCTACTATTCAGCAGTTTAAATCAAATATAAAGAAATGGTCTTAAAACAATAGAGAGAGGAAGGGCTTGAAAGGTCATGGGGTGTGTTTTTTTTCTTATTTTTTCCTCTTCTGCTTATGTTGTGTTTTGTTTTGGTTTTTTTACCCTCAGCTACACAGGCCGTAGGATATTGCTTTCAGTTGGTCGCCCGTCCGTCTGTCCGTGTGTGTGCACATCTGTCCAAAATCTTTGGCATGTGCTGATAAATCGGGCCACTAGAGGCAGTCTACCACAGGCTGCAGTCGGCTGTGTACACTCCATGGTAGGGGTGTAACGATGCGCTCATTTGTACTGTTTTGTGGCCTTCGATACAATACAGAGGTGTATTGAATGAAAACATGTAGCTTATGTGAAGAACACAAACATTTAGGAAGCAGAGCGGCACCGTAGAACCCGGTCAGCCGTTCAAAGCATGTTTGGTTTCACTTTCTGTTTTCCGTATGTTGCAGCATCACGGCACAAAGAGTCCACTGAGTCGTTTATAGCAAAAATGTTCACTCAAGTTGTCAAAATCAAGTGAACGTCCTCTCCTCCTTCACCATGTCTGTGCATTTACGTTCTCCACGGGAATGAGGGGTGAGGCATTCAAGAACAATCAGTAAATAACAGTGTTTGCCTTAAACGAACACTGAACAATCAAAAATATATAATTTTGTAACATGAATTAATGCACAAATGAATGAACAATATTTTGTGTAAATGTCCTGTGGCCCTCAGGTACTTATGAAGTGTACCCTTCCCCTTCATTGGTGTCTTTCTCTGTAACAAAAATGTATCAAAAATGTATTGAACCACAGACCCCTGTACAGAAAACTAATGAAACAGACATTTTCCTGGACCGTTACACCCCTTCTCTGTGGATATCTGCATGTAGTCAGGCTGCACACAAGGCTGAGAGTTTTCAAGTGTGCACACATTATGTTTTTCTTCTTCTTTTTTTTTTTTTTTTCCTAATTGACATTATCTACTAAACATATTTACATTTTTCATTTTGTAACTATAATTGGTCGTTTTTTATTTGTATTTTTCTCTTTATTGGGTACATTTGTGTTCTGTGTGTTGTGGTAAAGTTAGTTTTGGTGTACTGATGCATGTTTACAACTGATTTCTCTGATATAATTACAACCAGACAAACTTAAGGAGTGAAACTAGAGGTGGGAGTAAATAAGTTTTACTTCCTCTCACTTATTTTTGGACTACTAGGGGTGTATATTAATAGCAGATTGTTGTATATAGTTATGTACATTTGCGTGCACTTAATGACATGTATATGATATGTGGATCTTGTGTTATTTCTGTTATTGTGAACAACAGTGTACATAGAGTGCACAAGCTCAAATAAACCAACCAACATCAACCCTTTTACCTCTTTACAGAGAACAGATTAAACGAGTAAAGGACTCAGACGATGTTCCCATGGTGCTTGTGGGAAATAAATGTGACCTCCCAGCGCGTACGGTGGATACAAGGCAAGCCCAGGAACTCGCCCGCTCCTACGGCATCCCATATATAGAGACCTCTGCCAAGACACGACAGGTGGGTTATAAATACGACACAGGAGTGCAGGAGTGAGTATTGGCAAGAACCTCATGATACGATACCGCATCACGATGCTTGGACCACGATATGATAGTATTACGATATATCATGATATTACGATATTGTGATATATTGCAATATTCTGAGATTAAATAAATGTAAATCACACAATACTTCACAAAATTGAAAGGACAAATTAAGTTAAAACTATTTGATTGAAAACTTTTCTATTTTATTGTTTTTGAAATAATTAGTCAAATGCAGTGTTACATACAATACATACACTTAACATAAAGTGCATTAAAACATAAAATGCATCTTGTCACTTACACTGCTGTGAATTAAACTAATTTGGCAAAGAAATTATTATTTTTGTTTTTCCAAAAAAATTGATATTAAGGGTCGAAATGTCAATATTATATTGGAGGTCAAAGTATTGCGATATATTGCTATATCAATATTTTTTCACACCTCTACTCACATGTATGGACTGTTTGTGAATAGGGAGGAAGTGATTATGTGGTTTCACAATTAACCATGATTAAAAACGTCACAGTTAATTAATCATAAAGTCTCTGCAACACCATGTTTCTGTCGTCATTCTCAAGAACAGGGAGATTATGCCGGACATATCGACAAAACTTACACAAGGCGAAAACAAATCGACATCAGCAGCGCACCACCTTAAAGCGCCACGTTTACTCAAGTATAACCTACTGAACCATGGAAGAGGGAACACGTAGACAGACTTTTTTTTGCAAATATGCACCTCAGGTCAGCAGTGTGGGATCATTTTGCTAACACCAAAAACAACAAGGGTGTAATGGAAATTGACGGATCCCCAACATGAATACCTGGTCTTAAAAAGCTGCAGCTAAAAATGCCAGTACCTCCAGTGGATACAGGTTAGAAGTTGTGAAAGTTTGGTCTAAGTCCGCTGTATAACAGAGGAAGAGAAGCTGGGATTCGGACATCCACAGCTTGATAAATTTCACTTTTGGTTTCTGCCTGTTGCGGTAGTTAGGGCACTTATAGAACGCGCCACCACGTATACACCTCCCACCCCTACCCCATGTATAGTGCTCAGGATAAATGAGTACACCTCAACAGATTTGTCACAAAACCTTTTAGTGTTCTTTGAGAATCAACATTTTCTATGGGACACGATACAACGCATTATGTTCTCAGATCAGGAAATGTTCTATATAACTCAATTTTGTCCAAATTTTTCAAAACTGTGCTTATGTTCATTGAGATATTGATTAAAATCTTACTTTTCAAAGGGGATGTACTCATTTGAGCTGAGCAGTGTATATGTTATATAAATATTTTTTATGTAACATTAAATATCAAAAATTAAAGTAATATGAGGTATTGTCTTAGGACACATCATGTTAGAAAATTAAATATTTTAAAGTATTTTTTGAAAATTAATAAAAAAAAAATAGGTGTGGAATTCAGATGATGACAGTAAAACTTTAGTTTATTGCTCTTATCTCCCAATGGGGGATGAATAAATATTAGTCTTGTATTAATTAGAATAACAGCATTTATACATACATAATAATTATTAATGTAGTTAAATATTTAACATCAACTTCAGTCATTACACCAAGTCCAATCAAATTCATTTATTTTTTCTTATTTTTTTCTTAATGTTCACATGATTTTATCAATCAATCAGCACATAATAATCATGACAACCATGATTATACCTTAGACAATAATTGTTACCAACAAAATCCATAATCATTGCGTCCCTACTTGTGAATGATTTTTATCACCTGACACCTCCCAAATTATTATCCCGCAATAATCATTTAAAGTTGAGAATCTTCCTGCATCAGACGGTAATCTACAAGCTCTGACAGTGTGCTCCTGTAAGCTCTGTAATTTCACATTTTGCATGTGTGTTCATACACATGGAGCGTTGGTATTATGTGATTTGTGTTGCCGGGAACATTTTATTGTTCTGCAGGTAGTGACTCATAGCCAGGTTACCTTGGCTTGAGAACAGAGGTGCAGTATTTGAAAAGCCTCATAACGACACATCACCACACAGCTCCCACTGTCAGTGACTCACTGTTACACATTATGGAGGAACATCCACTACTCTACACATTTAGTGTCGAACAGATAAGATAACCGGCGTTCAGAACAGAGGAGAGCAACAAATTTAGTCCTGACGATTTCCTGATTAGCGTGGTTTCAGATTATCAGCGTTACCATGGTAATGTGGCCTCTTAAATGTTGAGTGCACCTGCTTTTCTGGAATAAGGGGTGCGTTCAAGATACTTCATTTGTAATTAACTGTTGTAAATGCGCTTGTGTGTGTTTGTTTACAGGGAGTGGAGGATGCCTTCTACACACTGGTTAGAGAGATCAGACAGCATAAGTTGCGAAAGCTGAACCCCCCTGATGAGAGCGGTCAGGACTGTATGAGCTGTCGCTGTGTTGTATCGTGATGCAGGTGAGACGTGTTTCCAAAAGAATCCTCACTTTTACACCTACACGTTACTGTGTAGGTGTAAAGTTTTCAAAATGGTGGCTTGTTACGCTATGTGTATTTTTTTCTGTGCCAACTTATGTAAAACTATATATACATTCTAGTGTTGGATTTGTCAATGAAAATTATGACGAAATATCTCTGTTAGCGCGCATTTATCGTGTGACAACAACGAGATGTAACGAAAATGGTGGTCATGTGACAATAACTATAATAAATTTATAATGCAATATTGTTAAGTTTTACTTTATTTCAAGCTTATTCAGTCCATGTACAGTGTCAACTACATATACATGTACAATTTTCAATACTGTTCATATACATCTATTATGTGTACACAGATATACCATATTTTTCGTACTATAAGTCACTCCGTCATATAAGTCGCACCAATCAAAAAATGAATCATGAGGAAGAAAAAAAACATACATGTTGCACTAGACTATAAATCGCATTTTTTGGGAAATTTATTTTACAAAAGACCAAGAACAGACATTTCATCTTGAACGGCACGTTAAAATAATGTGTTACAGTGTTCTTGATGATGCTATTGGTTGTAACAGGTTGTAACAGCGCTTTACCTCTATGTACTGGTTCTCCCTTTATACAGACATTGTTTTGACCCTGTGACAACCTCCACAGCTGGCTCAAAGGGAGAACAATAATGCCCACCGTCCCATGTTTGTACTGTTTTAGGCAGAATAAAGGCACAGCATTCCTGCATGAACAGGCTCTGTACAGGGGTAAGACACGGCAGGCAAAAACAGGGATTTTTCATGCAGTGGTCAGTTTTTAGATTATGAGCTAGTTTGCGCCTTCAATGTGTGTTTTTTTCAAGCTCCAATGAAGAAAGCATTGAAAACATACATTAAAGTGTTTATTTTATTACAGTTTGTTTACTTGGAGCAGTAAGTTTCTTCAGAATTTAACAAAAGTTAGCATTCTAATGTGACATGTTATTGAAGTTCTAGGCCTTATATGTCTGCCATGTTATTAAATAATAAATTTTTATGAGCTTGAAATATTCTGCATTGTTTTCACTAAGGGCTTGAGCATTTTTTCTGTTTTTGAGCAATTTTTCCTATAGAAATGTATGAAATTCTTCAATTTAATTCTTTAAATGCCATTTTCTCAAAATCAGGTTTTTTTTTTGTAATTTTCCAGTCGAAACATCTGAGCCTATGCATCACCTATGTACACCACACTGTACACTTATATTAACAGTATTCTGAAGATATTTACAGAGGGATTTGTTAATAAATCATTCCTGGCCTGGTTTATGTGACATTTTAATTGGAAGAAAATTGGACAATAATTTTTTTTTTTTTTCTAAGGCTATGGACAGTGTATTTTGATTTCCGAGGTAATGAAAGCAGATATCCTGAAATCCCTCTGCAATTTTTTTTTTTTCATTTTGAGTCTAAACAAAATGAAAAAAGCATATATTTGCACCTGGCTTTATCATATGTTTAGATTTATCTACTGAAAATACGTGCAAAATCATGCATATTTAACGAGACAATGCATAATTTGCATAATTATACAAATTTCAAAAAATTGTAATACTCATTTTTCATACTTGTGTAAATAATCAACTGAGGAAGTTTCATGGTGATATCTATTATTTTAAAAGTTTACCCTATTCACCTGTAGTGTCTCACTTAAAAAAAATAAGTTTGCCCTAATATTTGTCTTTTGTGTCTTTGTTTTTTTCTTCCCAGCTGTTGCACATTTCGGAGGAATGCTACATCGTGTAGTGGCAGCATGGACTTGAAGATTGAAAGACAAAGCAACTCAATGATAAATTATAAACTTTTCAAAATGAGGACGATTGAAGCAGAAGCTCTCAAGGAAACCACCAGAGCTGACTGAACCGTAGACCTCGGAGAATTCGGACCGTTGCCTAAATGACTCGCTGAACTGGCCTCGCCTGGTCTCTATTTTTGGTCGGCGTCGACCTGTGAGCAGCACCACTAATGACTCTCGCCAACCCCAGTGTCGTCTCACTGGGTCGCTCCATAAGTTTCCTGCTAACTTATTGTTTTCAGTCTCGACACTGGTCTTAAAGGGGGGCGTTCCTGACCTCCTTTCACCTTGGAAGCCTGATGCCACCCCCCCCCCCCCCGCCTGCCCACTAGGATGGCTGAATGACTAAAACGGAATCAACTGGAATGGACATTAAGTTATCCCGACGCCTCCCACACGCATAAACCCACCATCCCACACCGCCTACCTTTGTTTTTCCTAGAACGGCCGTGTAGTTCCTCCATTATTCCAGGCACCAGGACGGAGGCTGACATGAGAATGACTACTTTGTTGTTGTTAAAGTTAGGCTAGATGTACAAATCTTTGATTTTGTTCTTGATATGGACCAGTTTGTGATTGAGGATTGGAAAGTTCCAGAGCACTATATGAGCAAGGGTGTTTTTTTTTTTGTTGTTTTTTTTTTAAAGATGGCACCTGGTTTGACATTTGAATAACCTACCTGCCATAGGATAGATCAGTTAAATGGAGAAAAATAAGATCGATGAGCTTATTTTCTCCACAACGCAGCTGCCTTCTCTTCTTCTTTCAGATGTTTGTTTGCTAAGAGTTGTTGTGGAATAATAATAGTAATGGCTATCGTACGTAGGATCTGGTGCAATAGGATTCTTTCCTGTCCAAAATACAGAGTATTGGGAAATATACCACTTCTCATGGCTACCTATTTTTTTCTGTATTACTTTGATCTAAGAAGGAGAGGTACAGTGCATGAAAATGGAGTTATCACATCACAGTTGCTTTGCTGCTGAAGTGGTTAAAAAAAACCCAAATCTTGTACAGTTTGAACAGCGATCTTGGCTGTGATAAATTATAGCTGAGATTACATAGCAACCAGTCTTTTTTTTTTTTTTTTTGCATTTTAGCAACTGTATGGTGTGAAACTGTCGTTGAATATTTTTTTAGTAAATACAACTGTTTTTAGACTGCAAGAAAAAGAATAGTTCCTCATGGTTGAAAAGGCTCAGGAATCAGGGTCCAGGAAGGTTTTAATTTTTACAATCCTGGAAACAACGGTCAAGGATGTCACCACTAGCACCGCAGAGTATAAAACCTCTGGGTCGGAATTCAGTTGTTTTTTTTGGTTTTTTTTTGTTCTTTTTTTTCTTCTTTCCACAAACCATAATATCCTCAAACTGCTCCTCTTTCTCTGCCACCTCAGCTCTTTAAAGGGAACAATAACAGGTCAGGTGCTAATCATGTCAGAACCATATCTACTGTATATGTGGGATATTATGTCGAAGAAGTCATGGATATTAGGTTACGGGAGTGCATCGCTTTGTTTCTTAATACTAACTAGCTTGTGCTCTCCACTCGATGCCTAATGAAAGACTGTTCTGTGTTTACTTTGCCTTATTGGTTAGAAGTTTGTACCTCATGTATGCAGCGAGTTCTACCTGAGACAAATGTTATGTGTTCTGCTTGCTGCGTCGTTGCGTTTCTGTTCGATTGTGTGCAACTAAAGAAATTGTGTTAAGATGTGCGCTATATAGAATTTCACAAGACAACCTCACGTAACACTACACTGATTTTTTTTCCTCTAATGATATGTGTCCCAGTGTGATTCCTTTGGATATGTTTTTAACCCATAAAGACCCAGCACTACTTTTGTGTCAGTTCCAAAATGAAATTTTATTGATATTTAACCTTTTTTTTTTTTAACCCATAAAGACCCAAACATCTACCATCTATCGTAATCATATACTCAATCAATCATTTATTTGTTTTGAGCAGAATAAAAATAAAAAATAAAAAAAATCATCTGTACAAGAAACTAAATAACATTGCATTAATAAATGAAGATGATCAGAACAATAGAGCAAATGCCAGTGTTATTACACTGGTAATAACAAAATAAGTTTAATATATACGGCTCAATAAGGAGTGGGAAAAAGAAAACTTATTAAATCTCACCCCCATCTCACTTTTATACAACATAACACATTACTTTCACTTCCGTAATGATAAAGTTACAGATTTTCAAAATCCTAATAAAAATAACAGTGTAATCACATTAGGAAAACTGATATACAGTATATTATACATAGTCTACATAAATTAAGAGTTCAATGTATTTTAACAATAATTACATACTAACAATGGTAATGGCAAGTATATATTGATAGAAACTGTTTAATCATGTGTTGATCCACTTATCCAGGGGTTTTCAAACTCACAACCCCCCCAAAATAACGGTGCCTGGGGACCCCCATTTATCTCCAAAATGGCTGAAATATAAAAAAGTTCAATAAAATGTGCACACAGAAGTCATGCACTTATCCAAATATGGGTAAAACAACACAAAAGAACAAAAAAGTCTGTCAACCATGATACGATTTAAAAGATACTGTGGCATATATCTGCTGCATTGCATTGTGGGTCCTGGACATTTTACTCATTGTGTTCTGTTTTATGTGCAGGGGTTTGTGTTGATGTTTATTGAAGTTAACGTGTCTGTTTTACAACATTTATTGGCCTTGAGGTGTTCAGGGAGAGCACCTTAGGGGGTCCCGACCCCCACTTTGGGAATCCCTCACTAATCCATGTAAATAATTGGTGTAAAATGCAATTCGTCATCTTTTCATGGTCATCAGATATGACCTATTTGGATGTTCAGAGGCTCTGTAGTTACCATAGATACACAGTCATCTTCTACAACATCGATTCACCAGTAAAACCCATGGAGTTGGATCAATGACAGTGGATGGACACTCTGGGTTT
>JAPTGZ010000023.1:7857814-7868901 GCA_029814645.1 Fowleria isostigma | reverse complement strand
ACAAGGTTGCCTCACAGGGCTTCACAGAATTTAAGCAAACAGTCATTGAAACAAATGAGTGTTCTTCTAGTTACAGCATTTAAATAGTTAATCACAGCCGCTATTACAAGTGGTATAGTTCGCAAGACTGGCCATGGTTTGGAAATCTGTCTTGGAAATCTGCCTCTGACTATCTACATGTCAAAGTGTCCTTGGGCAAGACACTGAACCCTAAATTGCTCTAAGTGGAGCCTGGCAGCACCCTGCATGGTGGCAGCCGCCCACTGGTGTATGAGTGTGTGTGTGAATGGGTGAATGTGAGGCTTTGTAAAGCACTTTGGGCACTAATAAAGTGTGGAAAAGTGCTATATAGGTTCCAACTCCAACAGTACATCCACTCCACAAACCCAGAACAAGGTTTTATCCTTAATTTCTACAGTTTAAGACTCTACAGTTTGTATTATTCTTTTTAAGATAATCTGACATTTTTGAGAATCAAACGAAATCAATCTCTCACAACTTTGGGAAGTTTATAAGTTGAAAAAAGTAGCTGTTGCCCTCAAAATATAAGCTGCATGTTTGTATTGCATAATGTTCTGCTATTTGTGTTGACCAAAACCTGGGCGTCCTTGGGGCTACACAGTGTCCAGGTCTGCTGTAAATAAATTGGGACATGGTCTCATTCAATCTAGTCCATGTCTACTTCGTGTAAGACCAAAGACACCATGTGGAGGTCCAGAGGAGGTTTCACACCTGCAAATATGGTTTGGATCTGAGAAGTCTACAAAGTCCAGATGAAACGAGGTGCATGTGAAAGCACCCTTAGTTTATCTCAGCATTCTCGCATATCTCTTACATTTCTGGCGACTCTCATTTGCCTTTTTTTATATGCCATATTCAGATTCTCATTTTGCTACCCCATACGGCTTCGACCCTCTCCTCTGATGTTCTGTATGCTTCGTCTTTTCCTGTTTCTCACTTGTTCCCCCTCATTGACTAAGGCTATCGCTGTAGTGGTGTGTGAGTGTGTGTGGTGTGTGATGGAGTGGAGCGGGGATCTGCAGTGAGGTGATGGTATGTGAAATCACTAACATTATAGAAGGACGGGGTTGGGGGGTAGAGGTTCCACTATGTCGTCGTCCTCTGTTCCACATTTTTCCTTACCTCTATTTCCATTGCCCTCTGTCCAACAATGTCTCCGTCAACTCTTTCTATCCTTCTCCTCTCCATCTTCACCCTCTTCTCCCTTCGTTGCCCCTCCTCCCATCCCTCGTTTCTCTCCTAGCAACAACAGCATTATCTTCTCATGAGTGTCAGCACCCCAACAGACCCATTAATTTCTGAAGCAAGTGTGTGTATTTGACATCTACGTTCATGCTCTTAATAATATTCAGTGTTTATTTTCTATGTGAAAAACATATCCCTGGTTTTCTGCCTCATCTTTTTCCATCACAGTTTAGTCTTGCATCCCTTTTTTTTGTTGACTTTCGAGCTGCTTTGGTTATTTTTTTTTTTCAATGCCTCTGCAGTTAAATCACAGGGACTGGACAGGATTGCAGTGCCTGCAAATATAATCTTAAAGCGCGAAAGACAGAATGGGGGTGAGATTGAAAGCAATTGGAAAGAAAGGCAGGGGAAAAGGAAACCGTGGAGAGAGGAAGAGACAGCATAGTTGAATGGCATCAGATACAAACAAAGTTACAAGTCAACTGTAAATGATCCCTCTAGCAGAGATATGGGGATGTTTAGAAAGTGAGTGTGAATTTAAGTGGAGGAGGAAAATGGAGGGGATAGGAAGAGGCAAAAGTGCAGCTGAAAGGGAACCCCTGTATTACTAAAAGTGGAGCTAGGGGTCTCATCCACGTATACTCCTTTTCCACTGCACCTTTCCAGCATGACTTGACTCGACTCTACACAGTTTTAGTGCTTTTCCACTGGGGATTGTACCTGGTAAACGTACTGTTTTTTTTTTCCATACCAACTCCAGCGAGGTTCCATCTGTGCTGAGTCATCACTGAAATTTCGCTGCTGGCCACTGATTGGTCAGGAGTGTTGTCACACACACACACAAGGTGTAATACAAATACTGTTACTTGCGGCCCCCTTCACATAGACCGCATTGTTCAACGCAACATCTATTGTATGCAAGGCATGAGCTTACCATCAGACGTTGTCTCTTAGCAGCTCTTATCTGCTGGTCTTCAGCTTCATATTTCTGTATCGGCTTTATAACTCTCCTTTGCTTTTTGTGTTGCCGTTTGTATCCATTTGTGGCTCTTGTTTCACCTTTTCTGTGACAAAAACTCACAGATCGATCAACAAGTACAGCAATCACATCAATGTCATCCATTGTCGTTACTATTTACTATACCGAGTGAGACTTACGTTGCCTAAAAAGACGTCTCGACAGTTTCGACTGACCACACCAGTCTCATTCGCTCTGAGGTGATACCAATTACAGTGGAGAGCAATGGCACTGTACCAGACCTTGTAGAGCTGAGTCGAGCTGAGCTGGTACCATGCGGAGAAAAAGATGCATTTGTTATTCACAAAAGGATCATCTTCTTTATTCATTTCTAAACTGCATAGAGGTTTTCTTGTGATCAGACATGGTATTTGAGGAAAGGTGTTATTACCTGCCGATGGATTTGACTGTATCCTTCAGCCTTCATCAGAGCTGTCAGTGCTTCCTATGCTTCCTGGTGACGTGTCTAAAAACAGGCTGGGAAATTGTGTCCACTCAGTAATTTGAAATGGAAGACATAATGAACGCAATCAATCCATTTCTAAACTACTTCGTCCTTGTGGGGGTCATGAGGGTGATGGAGAATATTCAAGCTACCAAAGGGTGAAGGTGGGGTACACCCTGGATGTGTCACCAGTTCACCACAGGGCTGACAAATACAGATTACCACCTAATCACACCTCTGGCTGATTGAAATTGACCACTCAGCCTATTAAGTGTATCTCTTTGAACACTAGAAAACCTACACATGAGGGAAAAACATGCAATCTTCACGCAGAAAGGCATCCACCAGCTGAGCCATGACCTTTTTGCTGTGAGGTGACAGTGTTAACCACTGTTTTTGCTTTTTTTTTTTTTTCACCTGAATATGACATGTATCTCAAGCTACAAGATTCAGCACCTTGGGGTCACAGTACCTTACATTTATCTGATATCAACATTGTTTTGAATGCACATTTACAATGAAAATCTCACTTTCAAATATAGCCTATACTACATATGTATAAAATATACTGGTAAATTTACATGAGACAGCCTGTTTCCACTTCAAGAAGGATCTACAACTCCTTCGACTGAAATCTCATTTTCTCTTGTTTCTCTGTTCTTTCTGGCTGTCCCTATCTGCACTTGAATCCTGTATGGAGCCTGAGTTATAAGGCTTTTACATCATCAGCTCCAGGCATAGTGGTGTGTGTGTGTGTGTGTGTGTGTGTGTGTGTGTGTGTGTGTTTGCGTGTCTTGTGTGCACTATCTGCTGTAAGTGTTTGACCTGAACTCCCCACATAGTGTGTTTGAATGTTCACCTCTGACTGCTGTGTGTACATCCTATTACTGCAGCAATGCAGAAGTCGTGGTGACACACATGCACCTTCACGCATATGAGTGTACACTTACAAACATACCATTCCATGTAGGATAGAGCTGGTGTATATGTATGTATGAGTTCATCTAAAGCAGTATATGACCTTCATCACAAATTTTTTCTTCAAATTTGTAAAACCTTAGTGATTATGTAGGCTTATCAGGATATGACCAGGCCCTCACTGCTCACTTACTCCGTACGGTATGTGTATGATAAGCTTACACAATGATATATTACAAAAATGTCATGAAACCAATGTCTAAGTATTGTTTTTCACAATCACACACCCTGTGTTCTAAGATGACAATTGGCTTACATTGATTTGTTACATTTCTACTGACCTGATAGTGGATATGGCTTCATTGCTTATTGTCTCCCATGTTTGTTGCTGCTGCGGCTGCGTGGAACTCTCATTCCCACAGTGCATTATGCAACAAAATTACAGAAAAGGCCCAAGTGACATATCAGTTTGGTATGCAAACAAACAGAATGCTTGTGATTGAGTCATCCTCGAAGTAGTTCACCGATAGGGAGGTGATTTAGGTGCATAAGCACGGAAAGACTAATGGGTTAGTGATAATTAGGCTATCACTGGGGTTTTACAAATTTGAATAAAAATTACTGATGAAAGTCATATGCTGCTTTAATAAACTTCGAGTACACAGACTATTCATTTCCTTTTTCTTCAATCTCTGGTGTGGACCACCCTTCAGTGTCCATCATGAAGCACTTCTCCCTCCGTCTTGTCTCCATAGCAACACCATAGCAACCCCCCGCTGACCCAGCCGGCTACTAGTAGAGCCCTTGACATGAACTCAACCCGCCCCTCTCACACCTTTCCATCTGTCATCAGTGGCTGAGAGGGTTGTCCATCAGAACTGCTGACATCTTGATTGGCAGTGGCTGCTTGGAGATGCATGAAGAGTGTGCCTCTTTAAAATGAGATGGGCTGCTGAAGGACGAGTATAATAATGCAGGAATTGGTCGAGTTTTTCTGTCATGACCAGCAAACCTGATGGAGGGCAGCTTGTACTGCTGATGGATAAGTGAGAAGTTTCTGTTAGAGGGCTCTTAAGTCATGACCATGTTTCTGCCTTTGACTGTCAGGTGATGTAGCATGTCAAAACCACCTCGCATACATCCATCACCGAGGTGTAACATGCATCACGGATGTCTGATGCACTCATTCATAGCCGTTATACCAGGACACACATCCCAGTCCAGTGATGTACAACATGCTATAAGAACGTCAGTGATACCACCCATGTCTGCAAGGCTTCTCTGACAGCTTCATGAGCATTAACATGATATATAAAAGCCACCATCAACCCTGCAAACATGACTAATGTTTCAGCATTGATACTGTCTGCATGTGTGATTTGATCGCTTAATGGTTATAGACCTTGCAGTGTTTGAGTAGTTCTTGGATGACTGTTTCGTACATCAGGGCTCGTGTGTTATCGACAGTGTACACTATATATAAACATCTACGCTCTTACTCATCAGAATGCTGTGCATCAGTGTGATGTGTCACAAACGGGGGAGGTGTTGTGCCTGATCAATAAGTTGCCAGTTGCTCTGACTGTATCATTATCATTTTAATGACTGCAGTATTTTTCCCACTGATGGCCTCAGAGATAAACAAGACAATATCGAAGGTCTCTAAAAGTTCACTGCTGCTGTATTCAGCTAAGGGCTGCATTCAGGTATCACGTAATGGACGGTGACATTTTGAAAACGCCAAACAGCTAATGAAGACAATGGCTTATTGATTAATAAGATAGTTCAAGAAAAGTCAAATTTTGTTTGTAAAGGCTTTCGTCCTTGGATCTTTCTTAGTTTAATCTAAGGTTAGGTTGTGTTCTGACTGAGACCTAAGGGTGTTTTCACACTTGGTATCCAGGTCCGTGCTGTACTTGGATACGCTCACACCTTTCTGGCAGATGTGGCGGTGCTTGAGAATGAGTGCGTGTTACAGGGCTGAAACAGTAGATCGCAGCATGGAAGGAATTCTGTCGTTATCAAACAAACACGGAAGATAAAAGAAGACGAACCCAGGCAATACTTTTCTGTTAGCCTATTTGACGCAAAGTGAAGAAGAGCAACCTTCATTGTCCCTGATATATCACCAAGTGGTTCGGTCGATAAGGCGAAGTGCTGAATAAGTCACGTCCGGTCTCGGGTGCAGACCACATTTGCACTGCAACAAACCATGCTGGAGTCCACTTGGTTCGTACCCAGGACTAGCTTCTCAGCTGGACTCGGGTATGGTACTGGCGCACGGAAGCAGACTTTGGGGTCCATCGTACGCAGATATGGACTCTGGTACATGGTGTGAAAACGCCTGAAGTATCAGAGGTTTTTCCTTTTTACAGACAAATGAAGTTTGAAGACGTTGCTCTTACCCGCTGACTGTTTCGGTGAATCCTTCAGCCTTCATTAAGACTTGTCAATAATTCCTACTGATGTGTCTAAACCATTCATGACCCCCCCAAAAAACACCAGACGGAATGTGAGAAGGAAACAGCAGTCAGATTCATCAGAACACAAAAACAGCCCAACAGGAAAGTAAAAAAATCAGCCTTAACAGATCACTGCAGGAGACATAATCATATCATGGAGTGGGGCAAAGGAAGAGTCATCACATCAGAAACCAATAAATTCAAGAGATGGATGAAGGAGACCATTGAGATAAGGAAGTGTGAGAGTAACACCATCAGCAGGGACAAGGGGGCATACACGCTTATACCTGGGACATGGTTCTGCACTGGCGGTGGGGGAGTGGAAAATGGACACGGGTGGATCAGGAACCTTTATTTTAAAGGTTTCCCAGCCTGATCTGCTGTTTTTAGATTCATCAGTAAGAATCCTTGTCAGCGCTGATGAGGGCTGAAGCATAAGCCAAAACCCTTCAGCAGGTACTAACAACTTCCTCAAACTTCATGTGTCTGTTATAAAAAACAAAAAAAACCCTCCAAGTAATCTGAAACGGAAGACATAACAAAGGCAATCAACTTGCCCTAAGTATCAATTAACAATTAATTACAAATTTCAAGAAGTAAGCAACTCCAGTGGCTGTAAACAGTCAATATTTCAGATGAGAGGAAGATGGTCAGGAAATAGCACAGAAAAGCAGAGACTGAGATCAGGAAAGGATGAGGGAAAAGTAGCCGTGCACGTTGTAAGACATGTCGGCGTGTGTGGGTGTACGTAGCCACATGCACATACTTGTGTATTGTATGCACTCAGGCTCTCTGCGTGTGTCTACTCCTGCGGTCCTGTATGTGGTGACAAGCAGACATCAGAGTAAAAGCCCCCTAAAGTCTTGCGGAACAGATGTCTCTCTGTCTCCGTTTCCCCGGTAGTGGATAGACCTGGCACTCTGTTGCCTCTCTTGCACTCTCATTCTTTTGTCTGTCTCTCTCTTGTCTTTCCAGTTATACTTTTATTACATTTTTTTTGGGTCTATCTTCAGATAACCCACTTTTTAGACTTTGTTCCCCCAATTATATCTCTTTTAATTCTGCCATTCAAGCACATTCTCCCATGGCTTTGAAAGACATCTCACTTTCTGTTTAGTGTAAAAGCCAGGTGAAATGGACATGTAGTGAAGTGCTCTTGGTGCTGTGCGTGCTCACGCTTGTGTGTATCCACAGTTTTTTACGCGGCTATGTGTGTGTGACATGAGCCAGGACTCTGAAAAAAGCAGGCAATCTGGGCCTTGGCATGTCTCCAGAACAGCTTTCATTTCCATTCAGCAGCAGTGGGGTGTTACTCGGTGACGCACATGTGCACTCTTTTCACACACGCTTGCGCACATGCACCCGTGTAAACATGTGCAACCATTAATAATTACAGTAAAGTTGCAGAGCGTTCGGAGAGGGTCAGACCAGCTTTCTTTGCCTTTGTGAAAGTTTCTTATTTAGACTCTTTTCTTTTGGAAGTGGCTATTTTATGAAAAACTCTCACTCATATTGGAAACATCACACAAGCACACACAAACTGCTGTTGTTTTGGTGGGAACGGATGATGCAACAGTAGAGCCATCCCTTCAATTTGCCCCCTGGGAGGATGGGGGTGGAGGCTGGAGAAAACAGAGATGTATCAGGCAACAACATAAACAAGGGTGAGACTAAGTGGAAGGGAAGACTGACTGTTTGGCTAAGAAGACGGAGAATGGCGCAAAGTGAAAATTATGGAGGGACTTAAACCAAGAGAGAGAGAGAGATGTACAGAGATCTTGCTTTCCATTGCTAATAGAAATTCCCTTGTTGCCTCATTGCAATGCAGCGGTGGCTTGTAATGAGCTAGCTGCCACTGACACATTGATTTAGCCAGAAGAGTTGCTCAAATTATCCCACTCTCCGAGCGAGAGAGAGAGCGAGAGAGAGAGAGATGTCAACAGCTACACCATTGGCTGCTGGAGAGATTACATAGCACCTCCCCTAGCCCAAAGTCTATTAAAATCTTTAACACAACACTCTATCTCCACCCCTTCCAGCCTTTTTCTGCATCCCCTCCCCCCTTGGATATTCCATAATACATCATGTTAGTATGCTATGAGCCTGCACAAATCACTCGAAAGCATATAGTAGGAGGCTTCAAGTGGAGATCTTGGCGGATCTCTAGTGTGTGCTGAGCATGAGCACTGGCATAGCAACACAACAGGGAAGCAAATATGAATATAAGGAAGGTAATGTCACTGCAAATCAGCCTCTTTTTGATTTTTACAATGGGAATCAGGTCCGACCATTCACTGGTGTTCTTTTAAGATGAATTGCAAATAAGCTTGAATGACCATGTGTTTGTATATAATATCATGCTCCAGAGAATGCACACTTAACATGGATTATGCATAGATGCAAAAAATAGAGGAAGCAACAAACCATTTCAAATTGAATGAATCATGATCGCTCATTGCTACACCAGCAGGGGTAGTGATTCTGTAATTGGGTAAAAATAAATGTTTGCAAATACACAGATGAAAGCTAGACAAGGACAAGATGGGCAAAAACACATACAGCTGGAATCATCAATGAAATGCAAAGTGTCAGTAAGAGATTCTCTCAAGTGTCCCTTTGAATATCATATTAAAGTAGACTTTCCTTCATTTTCTGAAGGAAATGTAACCCATATGCTTGCCTCATGCCGGATTGGTGGACTTGTGGTTTGGTGTGATTTAAAAGCAAGAAATAGTACCAAAGACAGACTGGTTGGAAAGAACTAGCTTTATTTTTCTTAAAATTATGTTTTTGTACATTGTATTTGTATGTACAAGTTGTTTATGATATAAATAAATGTATCCCGGGAGAAAGGACAAAAATGCCTGCATTTTAAAGTTTAAATCAAGTCTCTAGATGAAAGAATGGTGAATGAGTAGCATTTGGAAAAAAGGTCAAATGAATGGGGTTTTTCATCGCATTCGTGTTCGAAAACCCTACGAGATATTGTTACGATGGGACAATGTAGATTATCTTAGGGCCAAGCTGGACATTTTTTGTATTAACAAAATAATTTTGTTTTAATCGTGTGGGACCGGTAGCCATTTAAAAATGGCCTAATTAATTTTGGATGGACAAATTTGGACTGTTTTTTGCGACTTCAACAAAATCTGTGCATTGGAATGTCAATCCAGATCATAGCACATCTTTCAAGACCAAGCTGCACATTTTTGTAATAATATGTTTTGGTCTATTTCCAGTGCTATGGGCCACATTTTTTGCCAAGGTTTTTTGTACAAGTCATAAATCAGTCTGACGACCAATAGTCCCCTGTGCCTTGCATGCACTTGCATGCAATGCAAGGCAGAGGGGACTATTGGTAGTCCCCTACCACAGGGAATGAGGTAATTTTATTTGATGCACTGGTTTGTTAGATGTTCGCTGAGGAAGAATGATAAACTCATAAGTAGAGATGTAACAATACACTCAACTCATGATTTGATACAATTTCTAATACTGGTTTAATTGACTCACACTGTTTCATGTGACATTTTCTTTTGTACTTATTTAGCCGCACATGCTTTCATTCATGGACACATGTTCCATCACAACAGCTTCTCTTACAATTGTTTGTTGCTGTGTTGTTGCTCTCAATGGGGAGATTGGATTGGAGGTGAAGAGGAGAGAACAGACAAGGTGGAAAAAAGTGTCTGGAGTGTTGTGTGACAAAAGGGCATCTGCAAGAATTAAAGGAAAGGTGGATAGTGATGTACGCTTTAGAGACGGCTGCACTGATAAAAAGACAGGAGGCAAAGCTGGAGGTGGCAGAGCTGAAGATGTTGAGATTTTCTTTGGTAGTGACAAGGATGGACAGGATTAGCAACAAGCATATCAGAAGGACAGCTCAGGTTGGACATTTTGGGGACAAACTAAGAGAGGCCAGAATGGAATGGTTTAGACATGTGCAGAGAAAGGATGGTGACTAAATATATTTACTCCTATTCCTGAACAATAGTGGATGATGCCAGACCTGCAGGTACGGAAAATAATTTTAAGACCATCAAAAGTCATCAAAAACAATGGTTATGCAATCAAGAACTAACACCTGTGTGTATCATGTGACTAAAACAGACAGAAAAGACAACATGGAATACCTAAAAGCACTGTTTTTGTTTGGACAATGCCATAAATATTGATGTAAGAACTTATGTGATTTTGGTTGTTATCAAGAAAACCATGGAAAATGGATAGGTATCAGCTCTTAAATTAAACTCTTTTGAGCTATTTTTGTTATTATATTTGTCCAAATAAATACACCTCTAGTTGTACCAGGCATTAAATTGAACAAGGAATTGAAGAAAACATAGGGTGGTCAAATAATTTTTCTGCGACTGTATATACAGCACTGGTGTAGTGTCAATTCTCGGGTCCTCATCTTGACTCAGTTGGAGAAGCTGAGGTGAAGGTCCGAGGAAAGAGGAACTGAGGCGATGGGCATTTAAAGGGGTCCTATTTTGCTAAATCTAGTTTTATTGGTCTTTGGTTCATTTATGTGTGTATTTAGACCCCAATAGTTCATACAGCTTGAACATGAACTTTCCAGGTGCTGCGGAGATTCATTTTGGCAGAACTCGAGTGGATTTCTACAACCTGTTTTAATTCCTTCTCAATTTGTCACGTCTATAAGTGGTAACGTCACGACATTTGCACATATAAGGTCAAAATTTCCAACAAACATTTCTCCAAGTACACTATAATTGTTTGTCAGCAGCTGCGGTTTTAGTCCATATTGAAAATATGTCCAAACTTCAAGCTTGGTTGAATTAACAAACACAGGTCAGATTAGCACAGTCAACAACCTGGGTGGGATGTGAAGTGGCTCATTTGAGTTTAAAGGGCCAGCGCTTCACACCACCTTTCTGGTGTCATCTCAGAAATAGGTTGAAGATGGACCTGTGGAGTTGAATTAATGCAGAATTCACACCCAAGCATAGCATTTACAGTTTATGTAGACCACAGGGAAATGTTTTAAAATGTATAATTCTATTTAAAAAAGCAA
>JAPTGZ010000023.1:7833926-7852313 GCA_029814645.1 Fowleria isostigma | reverse complement strand
TGTGTGTGTGTGTGTGTGTGTGTGTGTGTGTGTGTGTGTGTGTGTGTGTGTGTGTGTGTGTGTGTATATATATATATCTATGTGTGTGTGTGTGTGTGTGTGTGTTGAAAGCAAGAAAAACACATATAATGAAAGGAACATATATTTTAGAACATTAGGATATACCTTTAATAACATTAGAACAACATATGTACTGATCCAGACACGTGTCAACATCCCCATTATCCCTTTAAACATCATTCTTTACATTAGTACCATTACTTAATGGTACCTAACAAAGCAGCTACACTCACTCTTCATTCAGTTGGACCTTACAGACCCTGTAGACCACAAAGATTGTTGACTCACTGTTCTAAACAAAACTAAACTAAAGTGTCAGCAACTAAAACAGTTGCTGACACTGTCTAGTAATACATGTGGAAATTACCAAAAATATTCACTTGCCTTATGAAAGGTTAAGTGGTTAATAGTATTAAACTAAAACACATATTTTCATTTCATATATGGACATGTTAGAGGCATATAGTCCCAGAACTAGAGTAACGTCTGAATCTGCTACTTGACTTTGTATCTTAATTATTCTGCGCCAGACATTATGCACATAAATTTACTACTTTTAGTAGTAGCAAATAAACAAGGAAATTGGCTCTTTCCTGGCGGTGTTAATGAATTCTAGAGAGGTCCTGATATATATTTGGGCTTTTGCGGTCAATATGTTGAACATCTAAAGCGAACACCTTTAACTTCATCAGCTCCTTCATCTACATGTCTCTGAGGACTGTTTGCTAATGACTTTGTGCCGTTAACACACACTCAAGAACACATTCTTTCTCTCCCGCTCGATCTCCCTCACAAAACAGAAACACATGCATTTTAATGCATACAGGCATGTTTTTGCACATATGTAATTTGCACCTTCTACAGTCAATTTGCATTAACAATGCACTACAAGAACATACGATGTTGCGCCTTTTTATGTGCTAAAAAACATGCTCATTGTAAGGCGTAATTAAGAAGCCTGGAAAGTAAATGAACTTCCTGATTGCATCACCACAGTATTTCTGAGCTTATTTACAAAGTTTTGAGTCAATTTGGGTTTTTCGGTTGACCAGTGCTGCCCACTGACCTATTGTCTGTCCAGTATCGACTCCTCTTTTTGACCAAGTATTGACCAGGCTCATGTGTCATTGAATAGGCCACATATTCATATGTGCAGCTAATTAGTGCAGTGAGTAAACCCCTATTAACTCATCACCGCTGTCGACCTCAATTATCACCCAAAATAGTCACCATTGCACAACCATGACTTATTTTCTTTATTTAATTCAATTCAATTCAATTCAGATAACTTCATTCAACCCCTAGGGGCAATTCAAAAGCAGACTGAGTAGTTCAAGACATCTTATAAAGTGCAGTGCATGTAGTGCATTTGTGGAAAGGACCAGGACTCCATGGAGGGGCGGGGGGGGGCTGAGCAGGGGAAAAAAAAATAACCTAACACTTTATTCTGAGGCTGGGGTTGATAAGAGGGTAAACATGACAAAAGAGAGTATAACAGAGGCACAGAAGCTGGGTCGGACGTTCCAAGTGTATGTGTGTGTGTGTGGCCACAGATTGTCTTACTTTGGCTCAAATCGTGTATGTTTTATTGAAGGAGAACAGAACTTCACACACCTCTGATGTAAAAGAATTAACATTAACTTTAATCCACAGTATCCTTTTGCACAAACTTCAGCTTGGTGTTTTTGTAGTCAACACACAATAGTACAGTAAGAAAACGTGTGGCTCGGTCCATGTAAAATCCTGAGACTGACTGAGAGAGTTCCTGAGCCAGCCGTTCACAGGCCAACACGAACCCTCTTAAAGCCACAGAACCTTTTTACATTGTTCCAACCAATGTTAATATAAAGCTGTATTTCACTAATTGTACTCTTAAATCCTCATGAATTATCAAAAAAGGGAATTTTAGCAGAATTAACATGGTGATAAAGGACTTGAACTACACAATGAATTTATAAATTAAAACATCAACTTTCAAAAAAACTTATTTTCTGTGATTATTTGACCAAACAAATCCACTAAGTTACTATTGGTTCACACAGTGTTAAATTTTACTTTTGGTAGTTTGTTAGTGACATCACTGTACCCCTATTGCCAAGCTACATTTAGAAATGTACTTTTTTGATAAATGCATGTTCTCTCAACTTTCTCACTGATTTAGGCATGTCAAATTCTAAGTGCAAAAAATATTGCAAGGTTAAGTGGGAGTTTTATCAGTAGACTGCATTTAACCCATAAGGACCCAGTGTAACATTTATGTAATTTTCCAAATACATTTTTCTTGCTATTTAAGCATCCTTAAGTGATTTATTACCATTTATTGTAATATTTTATTTTCTGTATTTTGTGTTTTTTTTTCAGTGGAAAATCAGGAATTTATCATTATTTAATTTACTAATAATGTAGATATTTATAAAGTTTAGTGTACAGTTGAGGATTATTTCATCAAAAAAGAGAAAACTGAAGGAAAAAAAGATTTTTTCAGTCCAGTCTCTCATTAACTGAACATAAACCCAGTGTGTCCATCCACTGTCATTGATCCAACTCCATAAGTTTTACTGGTGAATCAATGTTGTAGAAGATGACAGTGTTTTCATGGTAACTATGGAGCCTCTGAATGTCCAAATGCATCATATGTGATGACCATGAAAAGATGAATAACTGCACTTTACACCAATTATTTACATGAATTAGTGGATCAACAGGGATTAAACAGTTTATATCGGTGCATAATTTTGGTAGATGGTGGATGTTTGGGTCTTTATGGTTAAAAAAGTTTACATATAGAGAAATTTCATTTGGGAACTGACACAAAAGTAGTGCTGGGTTTGTATGGGTTAATAAGCTTTGGAAATAGTTTTGTTTTTTTTAATCTAACCCACATGCACATTTTGGTTGCTGCGGGTTTCGATTCATAGCATTAACTTACCGATATAGATGTCCTTCAGATTACATTCTGTGTGCTTTCTTTCTAGTCTGTGAAAACCAGTTCATTAATCCGTATCTTCATACCATCCAAGGTCACCTTACCACTCTACTTGGGTGAAATATCCTTCGCTGAGGGAGTGACTGACAGAATGGCTGAAATGACAAAAAGACACTTCAGACAGCCAATACAAAAAAGATGGCCGCCGAAGGGATCCACTGGCTGCCGCTGATAAATCACTCCGCTTACAGATGATGACGATTTCACAAACACGCATGCCCATACACACAGCCACATCCCTCCAGACCATCCCTCTCTATCCTACCTAACAACCCATACGCTAGAAAATCTCATTATTATACCCTTTGACCTTAGGGTGTGGAGGACCTCTGCCTTTAGACTCTATTACAGCCAAGGTTATCCAGGGACACGTCTGTTGGTGTGAAATGATGTGACCTGCCACCGGTCTAAGTGGCAACCTGATGGATGTGTCAACAGTAGAGGCACAGATCACAGACATGATTAGAGAGAGGAAAAAAAATGAGAGAATGAATAAATGAGGAATGGAAGAGGTAGAGGAAGAGGAGGGAGATAGCTGAACTGGTCTTTGGTAGGAAGGGGTAATGAGGAAGATTTAAAAGGGTGGGAGATGGATAAAGGATAAGGACTACCAACCTAGTAGAGCCTGTGTCTACATCGATTTACATGTCTCTGGCATTGATCAAACTCCCCCGTGTAGGGAATTTACCTCCTCTTCACTAAGGATGACTGATACAGTGATTATCAGAAAACCCCGCTGCGCTGACTGGGTTTTCATGTGTGTTTATTTGTGACTGCACATGTCCACAGGGTGGAGGAAAAGGTAATAAACAGACGAAGATGAAAGTAAGACGGAGATAGTTAACTTTTTTTTTTTTCAGTTCGATGACTTTGACTGGAATTAAATCATACAAATGTGATTTTTTTAAATTTTTTTTGTGATTTTGTTTAGCTCTCAGAGGAACAGCACAGTACTGACAGATAAAACAGCTACCTAATGTGCATGTCTGCACCGAATACTGTTAAATCTCTCGCCCCAAGCCTGTTTGTCAATTCTTGAACCAATTTTGGATAAGCAGGTTTTCTCAGTTGTGATTATCATCTGGCAGCTCGACGCCCTGCCCTGCACACTAAATCGAAGGAGAAAACTCCATTACATAGAACAGAGCCTATGAACATACATTAAAACAGACTGGTTTTGTTCAGTTCATGATGACTACTTTTATTTTTATTCATGATTTTTTTTTTTGTAATTTAGCTTTAGTATTAGTCTGGATAGCTATAGGATAATAAAATAATTCTTACCATCAGATTTCCAAAACCATCATTCATTGAATGTTATATTGTGCAAATCCACTTTATTCTTGTAGGCAATGAACCATTCATTCATTGGTTGAAAATAAAAATCAACCTGATTTCACCTGCTATTATATTTTTTAGTTTGCTGGAGGGCAAACATATTGGTCAGTTTATATGTCTGTTTGTCTGTATGTGCTCTAGCGGTCATATTTCAAGCACTAATGATATCACACTATGGCCAAATGATTGTCCATATTCTCTAGTCGACCTGATTAGTTTTTCCAATATTAGGCCAAAGTACAGCTGAGATATAGGTCAAAGTTCCAAAATGGATATTTCACCATAACTTCTGGTAAAATGATTGTATCGACTTAAAACCAAAGTCAAATTGAGCCTTTCTGCATCTGATGGTATGCATCATGACGTCATAAGGTCACACCCTTGTTAGTGACCCGTTGAAAATATCAGAGGGTCGGTAAACTCAGTTTTCTGAAATTTCAAATGCCTGTAATATCGTCAAAATTCATCTGATCAAATCAACATTTAAAATGTAACATCTCTGTGTAAGTTCCTTCAAGTATACCAAATTTCACAACTCTACATTGTGTGACCTTCAGTTGCTATGGTAACGTGTAAAAATTGTGTATTGATAACAACTTCCCTTCTGTTTATCGTAGTGATTTCAAACTAACACCAAATTACTGGAAATTCAATTCTCTATCCGTTACCTCTGGGAAATACGCTGTCTATGGAAGTTTTATTTAATTTTGTTGCTTTCTATTTTGCATTGTCAAGCTTATTTTTTATTCTAGTTAAGACAATTATTCTCTCATTTTCAGTTTTAATGTCACTGTTTGTAGACCCATAAAGACCCAAACATCCTCTGGTGACTAAAATCATCTACTGATACAAAATGCACCTGTTGATCCACTAATCCTATCAATACATGTAAATAATTGGTGTAAAATGCAGTTTGTCTTCTTTTCATGGTCATCAAATATGACCCATTTAGATGTTCAGAGGCTTTGTAGTTACCATGGAAACACTGTCATCTTCTACAACATTGATTCACCAGTAAAGCCCATGGTGCTGGGTAAATCACAGTGGATGGAAATGCTTGGTTTATGTTCCTTTAATTATATATTGTACTAAAAAAAAATCTCTTTTTCTGGAGTTTTCTGTTTTTGACATAATAACCCTCAACTTTAATCTGAGCTTTAATGAACATCTGCATGACGAGTGAATTAAATACAGGAAAATACCTGATTTGTAGTGATTAAAATGCAAATCACAGAGGATAGTGTTGTAATAATTGGTGATACATAACTTATGATATAGAGAAAGGTTAATTTGGGAACTGACACATAAGTAGCTCTGGGTCTTAATGGGTTAAACTGAAATAACTTGAAAACGTCTTTCACTCTTGGTTAAAACTGAGGTATAGACTAAAACCATGTACATACATGTTTAGGAACATGCGCACAGATACACACATGCATATACCATTACACCAGCTTGACAACCCTGCGCTCCTGGCAGAAGACAGTGTTTCTGCCCTACTGGCTCAGTGACCGACATATGGATGGAGGTGCCTCGTAGGTTGTGCCGATCAGTGGAGGGGGTGTGTACAGTGTGTGTGTGCAGCATGCGCGAACGTGTCCACATGTCGCAAGTATGAATGGTTGATGAGCTGACTGGTTTTGTGTCGGAGCCAGTGGCCGTGCTGTGCTTTCTCCTCCCCCTTCTGCTCGGTGACAGTTGGACCCACATCCCCTTCTCTCCAGCCAATACTACAGCCATACTTTACCTCTCCCTCGCCCATATGTCTGTATCTTATATTTATCTGGTACGCCTCTGTCCCTGCAGATTTCAATGTGACTTATTTGTAAAAGTAAACACTAAGCAAATGAGATAAAATCAACAGTGGGAAGAAAAATATTCACACGCGCTCACAGATTCAGATACAGGTTGTGAAGATGAGGTGAGATTAAAATCATACATACAGGGTTCATGCACATTTTTGAAGGTCAAATTTAAACACTTTTCAAGCATTTTTAAGGGTAATTTTAAAATTTTTCCAATATAACATCTTATCATACATACAGTCACGAAACAAAATGATGAGACCACCCTATGTTTTCTTCAATTTCTTGTTAATTTTAATGCCTGGTACAACTAAAGGTATATTTTTTTGAAGAAATATAATGATAACAATAAAAATAGCTCATAGTAATTTAATTGGAGAGCTGATATCTATCCGTTTTCCATGATTTTCTTGATAATAACCAAAATCACATACATCAATAGATATGACATTGTACTGACAAAAACATTTCTTTTAGACATTCCATGTTTTCTTTTCTGTCTGTTTAAGTCACATGATACACACAGGAGTTAGTACTTGATTTCTTAACCATTGTTTTTTGAGGTAGCATTCCAACACAACATGCCGAGTTTAGTTCGTTTACTGAAGTCTGTCATGACTGGTATCACCTATTTACACCAAACTTTACACTTTACACACTTACCAGTATTCTGAAGATATTTACAGAGGGATTTGTTAATACATCATTCCTGGCCTGATTTAAGTGACACTTTAATTTTAAAAATGGCAAAAATCAAGATTTTTTTTAAGGCAATGGACAGTGTATTTTGATTTCTTAAGTAGTCAAAGCAGATATCCTGAAATCCTTCTGTAATTTTTTAATCTTATATGTGAACAAAATTAAAAATATAGTTTTGCACTTGGCTTTATCATATGTTCAGATCTATCTACTGAAAATATATGCAAAATAGTGCATGTGTAATGAGATAATTCCTAATTTACATAATTTAACATACAAATTTTCAAAACTTGTGAAAGTTTTTTTTACATACTTGTTTAAGTAATCAACTGAGGGAGTTCCATGGTGATATTTATTATTTAAAAATTTGACTCTATTTACCTGTATTGTGTCACCTTAAAGGACGATTTTATATGAAGCTAAAAGATATAGCTGTAAATAACATAGAATGCAAAACAAAAAAGATAAGCAATATTCTAAAGGTGTGATGTTATGGTATTAAAATATTCATGAGTGCGTGCTATTTTTATCACTTCCTTTTTGTCACGTTGCAGCTTCATTGACTCACCTGTTAATCATTTTACTCTCTTTGAGCTGTTCGCTGCACGGTGCTGCTAAAAGGAGTATCCTGTGCGCCTGTTGTGTTAATTAGCAACAAACGAGAGCGCAATACCCAGGGTGAGACGGGGGAACAGTCTATGCTCTCTTTCTGTCTGTTTGCTCTGCGTCTCTCTATTAGTCTTCCCCATTGCAGAGAATTACATGGCTTATGTTACATCCATCTCGCATCCACTCATCCTCCCTGTGTATGTCTTTTGTTTTCCCATCCATCCTGCAGCTCTCGCTCGCGCGCCGGCTCCCATGTTAGCACAGCCACCCCCGTTTCTAGTCCGAAACACATGGCTGCCCTGTTGACTTTGATCCTCAGATCTTAGTATCAAGGGACCATTCACTCGCTCGCCTAGGGGAGGTGACAGAAATGTCTGTGTTTTCCTTCTTGCGTGCATGGCAGAGACTGAGAGAAAGGGCACGATATGCAATAAGTGGAGAGTGAGAGATGACAGAGCCTGTGATCCAATATTTTCTCCTCTGAGATTTTGGGCTTGGTTTCTTTGTTCCGGTTGCTCTGTGACATGTGTGACATGAATCCAATCTCTTTGCATCTTTGTTGTTCCCCGGCCATGTCTGATCCTGAATCATCAGATGGTTAGCCACATAGATGAAACTATCAATGTCGCCAGTCATTTGTTTGCTCATCCATTCAGCCATTCAGATCCAGAGATGTAATTTAAAGAATCAATACCCAGCTGATGGAACTTTTCTAAACTGACTCTTATCATCTGGATGTGGAGTGACACGTGAGTACACAGACTGCTTTGGCCAATTCCCTGTGCGCTTGCATGTAAGGCACAGGGGAATATTGTTTGTCAGACTGACTCATAACTTATACAAAAACTTTGACGAAAAATGCGGCCCAGAGTATTGGAAGTAGACCAAACCATATTATTGAAAAAATGTGCAGCCTGGTCTCAAAAGATGTGCTATTATCTGGATTAACATTCCGATGCACCGATTTCATTAAAGTTGCAAAAAAACAAATTTGTCCATCCAAAATGAATAGGGCCATTTTCATGTGGCTACAATTCCCACATGATTGCTTGAAAAGTTATTCTGAAATACGACAAATGTGCGACCTGGCCTAAAGATTATGTATGCGACTCGTTTTAATGATATCTTGAATAGTTTCTGCGCAAGAACACCATACCAAACCCCATTCACATACATTGGGAACAGAATACTGACAGCTGATTGGCTGAAATTGTCCCCACCCTAACAGAATGGAAAGGGTTGGGTTTTATGTCAGAAAATCTACAAACAACTTCATAATTATCAGATATTTTGGGCTTCAGCAACAATTTATTCATCCAAATGTTGCAAAAAACTCTTTTTCCAAGTGCACAGAGTGACCCTTTTTATCTCATTCACTCCATTCTTACTCGGACCCTGACTTTATAACCAGTCTTTGGTACTGTTTCTTGCTTTTACATCACAGCTAGCCACAAGTCCACCCATCTGGCAAGAGGCAAACACATGGGTTACATTTCCTTCAGGAAATGTAGGAAAGTCTAGTTTGTTAATGTACTGCAGCCCCTGTCTTCCCTCACATTGGTTTATTCAACTGCTGTGTTATAACGTACCATCTGCACCTGCAAATTACACCATAATTACAAGTAATAAATCACATTGGATGTACTTTCAAACACAACAACATTAAATTGCAGTGTAAAAAAAAAACAGTGCTTCAGCTTTAATTTTGAAAAACACAATGCAGCTCCTTTGAGAATGGTACTCATTACCCAGCTTAATCTTGTGATTTTTCCTTAGTGGTAGTTAATATCGTAGCAACACCACTACTCACCATAACTGTTCCACATTACTAACTTTAGGGTGATGTGACAGGTGATGCTGTCTGGTGAGGAAATGCCAATCAACTTGTCCACAGGCTCTTTTTCTGACATCCTCTCCTGCAAATGATGACCATTCGATAATGATTACCAGTTTGCATTTCTAGAACAATTGTCACTTACAGTATATGACTTGGATTTGTATCCATTTTCCTGTTCTAAACTCCTCATTTCTAATTAGTCTTTTTTTTTTTTTGTTTTTTAATCGACATTGCTGTTTAAAAGTAATCAACATGGCTGAGGACTGAATCTGGTGTTCTGCATGTTTAATAGTAATTTTTATCTCATGTCTAATAGAATATGCTAACATGAAAATGTTCTTCGTCAGTGCTTTTTTAAATGTATTATTATTTTTGTCTATTTTGTTACAAGTTACAAGCAATAAAATTCAACTTAGGCTATCGTGCTGATAATGATAATCCCTTGATTTGATGTGAAAATAGACCAGTGGTTCTCAATTTTTTTATGTGGGGCCCCCTTTTGAGGACAAAAAATCTCCAGGCCCCCCTCAACCCCAATAACATTGTAACAGTGGTGTAATTATAACTTTTATTGAAAGAAAACATCAATAACATTTTGCTTTTTCTTGAATAATTTGTTGTTCAAATTAAAAATAACTTGGATTTTTGCTTGAATAATACAAATAAACTCAACCAGACTGCTCCCTGAGTCAATATTTTTACAAATAAAAATAGAAAATGTTTAATTATCTACAACTACGATAATAAAGTGACTTTTACAGGACAATTGCCTCAAAAACAACCTGGTTCGAAAACAGTTTCATACCCACTGCAATAAAATTTCTGAATTCTGATTTCTGAAAATGTACAATAAGATAGCCACCCTTTGCACTTAATATATGTCTGTAATTTATGTATAATGTTGGAACCTGTACTAAGCTGTACTAAAAACAAATTCCACCAGCTGGCTGTGTGGTCATTAAAGAATCATTCATTCATTCATTCATTCATTCATTATTAGACCAACTAACACATGTCGGTACCACAGGTGAACATGTGACCAATATCAGTGGTTTAAAGAATCTCAGAACAGAACATTAAAGTACAAACTTTACAAACTGTGCAAAAACACAAACATGACACATGTGTCTTTTCCAGTCCATCCTTGTCCATTCTCCAAACCTACTAGTGACAGATCACCATGGCAACAGATTGGTTTGTTGTACATCCCTAAAATGAGTCCAGAGTGCTCCAACGCTAATTCCACCTGATACATGTTATAACCGGAAGAAAAAAAACAAAAAACACCCAGGAGGGATCCCATGCCCCCCCCGGCATGCCTTTGCCATCCCCCCGAGGGGCCTACCCCACCATTTGAGAATCACTGAAATAGACAAACAGTTGAATGAAATTGTACTTATTTAAGACTGAAAGGATGTTGGAGTTTATGTCGGTTTCTAAATTAGGCATCTATTTGTAATGTCTGTTAAAGCAGTGGTTGTTAATGTATTAAAATGTTAGCCCTGCTTGGAACTTCGGTTTCTTTGGTTTGGTTCAGAGACTTGAACTTATGTGTTAATATTGAACAGTTGATGAAGAAAAGCATGACAAGGAAAAAGAATGAAAAGAAAGAATGCATGTTTGTTTGACCACCTATCCATCTGGCCATGGGCTTATGTGTGTCTCTGTCAGTGTGTGTCTCAGCGAGTAGTGTCCAAGTGCCTGCTAATAAAGGCTTAATGAAGTGCCATGGAGATATGGTGATTGGAGAGAACTGTCCACACTCACAGATGTGAAACTTAATGAGAGAGTGTGGAGCCATGTGCAGGAGCCGAGCCAAGTGGGAGTGATGACCACCTGGCATTTATGTTACTGGGAGGTAATGGAAGAGTTGGATGTGTGTGTTTGAGGCTTTGATAAGAAGTAGATGAACAGTTAGTTGGTGTTTGTCATGGATAAATCCACCTTTTGTTGTGTTAAATGCCTGAAATGGGTTTTCTCTTTTTGCGGCAACATTTCATCTCCCATGTTTCCCTTACCCGGATTTTTTTAGCCTTATGTTAGAATACACACACATATATGAAGGTAATATTATTAATTAATTATAACAATAGTAATTATTGCTCTCTCTTTAGAATTTTCACCCCGTTAGGTCTATAAACCTAACAGGGTGTAATTTTTTTTAATCTAATCTAGTTGTAGTTCTTTAACTAATTGGCATTTAGCAAACCAACCTTCAATAGATCAACACACCTTAAATAAATAAATCTAATATATATATTTTTTAATTCCACTGAATTTACCTTTCCCATAATTGATCATAACAGCGTAGAGCTGTAAGAGTTGTCCATACAGGTGTATCATGTTTAAGATTAAAAAAAAAAAAAAAACTAAAGTGAGAGCGACAGTTGAAGCTTATCTCAGTTTCCACAGTCAAATTCACACCAAAAACAAATGATCTCACTTCCTGTAAATGGATTTTATGGAATTTTAGGTTTGTTTATTTTAACAGCAATTAAGTACATTCTAACAGGGTGGAAACTTACTACTGGGAAATGTACAATATGAAGAAAATAGTAAAGAAGGAATCCAGTTTCACCAAATTCAATTGCATCATAAAATAAAGTTTAGTCTAATTTATCAAATTTTTAGAGAAAAAAAAGTTTAACAATTTTATGACTTATACTTCTGGAGGAAGTTAATAACATGACGCTGTGGGACACATAAAATTAAGCATGTGAGTCACCAAAAAGATGTGTAAAATACAAAATAATATTCAAAATGCATTTAATTTATGTTTGAATTATGACAAACACTGAAACACATATTTAAATTACTTTGTTTTAAATATTTGGCACATTTTAGAAGAAGTGAGGACAAGTGAAACATGAGGACATGAATGTTGCTGGAAAAAGAGAATCAGCCCTTATATAACTCAGCACCGCTTACTTATAATAATCAATGCACTGACGGATTACCTGTCGCTCTTTCGCAGATATAAACTGTTATATGTTGAGCTTTGGGTCAAGTATTTGTGAGATCATTTCTTTTGTGTAATTAGGATGTGTAATAGTTATACAGCTGGAAAGCACAATAGGAGCATCACAGATGTGCATTACTGTGTTAATCAACAGCTAATCTTGCAATAAGCACAAACTTGTACTGTTAAGTCTCCACATTAAGCCTAATTTCGCTTATTTCAATTAACTAAAAAGAGGTTCTTAGAGGAAGCTTAGGAAGCCAGCTACTGGCTTTGTAACATTTTGACAGCTCAGCTTTCCTTGAGTCTTGGGTAGCATTAGTCTCTCTGCAGGGAGTCCTGCTGCCAGCTACCATGCTAGCCACTACGGGTTCATTCTTAACAACATACCTTAGCCTCTGGTGAGAAAGTGGCACGGTGTAGTGCAGCTGGTAGCGCTCATTAGTTTACGGATTAGACCTGATTAGCCTAGCTGTTGCTCCCACTGATACTCCATGCTAAACCTAATTACGTATTTACCACTTTGCCCCATTTAGGCAAACTGTGTGCATAGTTTTATTAGCTTAAATATTTTCCCAAGACATATTTCCACTTTTCTTTTCAGGAACAGAACATTTGCAGATTCAGCATGTTTTAATCACACTTCACAATAATTATTGCTCTAGAGAAAGTGTACAGAGGTTGTTACTTGTGGAGAAAATAATCAAAAAAGTCTATCAAAGTAGGCTTCCTGAGCAGACAGAAATCACTAGAGCAGCTCTGAAACTAAATGTGAGAGCGTAATTAAGGGGGACGGACCTGTTTTTTATGCTTGGTCAAGCAAACATCTTTGTGGGATTTAAACAAAAACACTGTCGGCAGAACAGTGGTGTTACAGCAACTCGTGGATATCCGTAAAGTTAATCCCATGAGTATGATATTAAAGCATTGTGAAGGCTGTCAAAGAGAAGTGACATTGCAAAATTGACTTTGATGAGATTGAGAAGAGGCAGAGGAGCCTTAACTCACACTGTCTCCTCATCTCCATCCTTGTCAGTCAAAGGCAGACATAGAGGAGAGGGGTGGAAGGGGTGAGAGTGGGTGAAGAGAAGGGTAAGCAGATAACTGCAAGGACAGCTTGAGAGAAGCGCAGGGGGCTGAAGATTAGTGATGGCTTCTGTCGAAGTAGGTTCCATGCTGATTTACAGTGGCAGCTGTACATGCTGACTGCAACCTCTGGAGATGCTGACACAAATCCAAACAGATCTGTTCAATTTTGGTGATATTCAGGTCTCACTGCGAAAAACTGTACCCGTCTCTCAGCAGCTCCGTAAGCAGAAAAAAAGCAAGTTAGGAAGTTATGTAGACTCGGCGTCTCCTTGTTCTAGACATGTTGTTCAGGAAGACTAAAGATAAAAAGCCTTCACTGGGAGACACTGTACTTGGGTGGACATTTTGACCCCTTTTCACCCACGGGCTGTGCTCCTAGTGGACAGAAATGTTCTCTGTTGGAAGTCTGAATGTGACAGGTTCTACTACTCGTTTCTTATCTTACCAAGATGATTTATGTCCTCCTCAACCCACTGGATTATGAAATGTGATTGCAAAGTATTCACCAGGGCCTTTTTTCTGAGAGAGGGAAGGGCACAAGTTTTGTAAGATAAGACAAACACAACCTGTTTTACTTCATTTTTGGAAGCGAACCGTATTTCCCACCTGCGATAGCAGTGCTTACTGGCCTGTATGACAGTCAGAGTGTGGTCAAAGCTTATCTCTATCCTTTCTGCCAGTAGAAAGTGCCAGTCAGCTCAGTTTATTCTTTGACTTATTTCTCTTCTGCCCTTGTGCTGGTTGTCTAAAGTGTTGTTGCAGATTGCTGTCTCTTAGATTTGTCTCTCCAACAGTAACCTTCACAGGTAACCTCAGGAAAAACGATTGGTCAGAGCTCATCACAGGCTGTTCTGGGCTTAGTCAGTCTCCTTGGTACTTCAGTTTTGGCAGCAGTGAAGGAAGAGTTTCTCTTTAACTTGTCTTGTCTGTCATAAAGTTAAGCCAGTTGATATATGCTGCTAATAAATGTTTCTCCTCTCTTTTTTTTATCCCTTTTCCATACAGGTGGAGCGGGAAATAGCGATTCTGAAGCTCATAGAACACCCGCATGTTTTAAAGCTACACGACGTCTATGAAAATAAAAAATACTTGTGAGTATCATTTCAGCATACATTCCCATGCTAAATATACAGCATGTACCAAACGCTCATGTTGGTAAAAAAAAACATGCACGCATACACAAAGTATTCAGAGTTTTTGTTGCCTGAGGAGCACTTTTGGTTGGTGTATTAAGATAAGAGGGCACCAATGATAGCCTTGGAGGAGAGGGTGCTCCATTAGTATTGGCAAGAAGCATTTAATTTGGTTATGCACGCTAGGGGACTACTAATAAGAGGAGGAAGTCTCCATAATGTAAACACCATGACACGCTTATCAGAGGCAACACTACTGCACTGCATTAAGAAACATTAGCCATAGAGAGTGGCAGCATTAGTCTGCAGCTGTATTTGCAGCACGCACCCACATGTATACACATGAAGGCACACGCATAAATCTATTTGCTAGAATTTAACAGTTGGTGAGTGACAATCCCATCAGTCTATAGCAGCCTCCTTGGTCTAAAAACCACTGTTTGTCAAGTAAATTGAATTAGTTTTCATCTTCAGCTTACAGATCAAATGGGATTGGACATGCAGTAATGTACATGTCATCCTTTAAGATGATGTGAATAGTAGAATGCTATGATTTACCCTATAATTGGATTATTAAAATCATATTTGGTGCCTGTTGCTTCATCACTTTTGACAGTTGGTCACTAGGAGCGTCACAAAAGATAAATAGCTTCATATTTGCATCACCAGTGATTCAAGTGCACTCTGCTACTCACATTAGTTCTGTAATTTCCCTGTCATTATCAGATTCTAACAAAGATCTCTCTACTTAGAAGTCAATAAGATTTAATAAGAGCAGGAGTCTCAAACTCATTTTAGTTCAGAGGCCACATTCAGCTAAATTTGATCTGAAGTGGATCGAAAAGGTAAAATGATAACATAATAGTATATAAATAATGTCAATTTCAAAACGTACATGTCTAACTTCTATATATTGGAGTGACACAATTAAATTATTTAATAAAATGTTTACAAACTACAAACTATCTTTTAGAAAAATGTGAAAGACATGAACAAAATTAAATTTAGTTTTTTAAAAAAAAGTGAAATTTTAACAATTTATGCTATTATTTTGCATCAGCTTCTCATTTTTGCATGTTTATTGCAACTTACAGATCACAGTGGATCGACGAATACACAAAATATTTATTAACTTAAAAGTAAATAAACTATAATAAATTTAAAACAATAAATTTAAAATTGCACTTAATTCACTTTTTTTTTTGTAAAAAGCTAGTTTGTAAATGTAAACATTTTTGTGTAATTCACTAAAACAACGAAAATTTGTGGATTTCATCATGATACTATTTTACTGATCGGACCCACTTTAGTTCGAATTGACCTAAAATGATTTTAACATCCTTGATTGCTCATATCTTGAGTGTAATTTTTGCATTTCATTAATTCATCCCACGGACCAGATTGAACTTGTTTGAGGGCTGGTTTTGAACCCTGGGCCGCATGTTTGAGGTCCTTGCAAAAGACAGACATGCAGTATTCCTCAGTGCTTTTAGATGTGTCATGTTTTACCAAAGATCCTACAACAAACTGAGTATTTATATAAAGTGGGAGTGTGTGCACACAGATAAATTGCTGATACACACTGTATGCTGTTTGATTTCTGATTTTTCCTGCACTATTGTAAGAGTAATAAAACAATGATGATTAACTTCAACATGCCAGATACATTTATTAACCAACACTTATACAGTCATGGAAAAAATAATGACACCACCCTATGTTTTCTTTGATTTCTTGACCATTTTAATGCCTGGTACAACTAAAGGTACTTTTGTTTGAACAAATATAATGATAGCAACAAGAACAGCCCATAAGAGTTTAATTTAAAAGCTGATATCTATCCATTTTCCATGGTTTTTTGATAATAACCAAAGTCACATAAGTTCTTACATCAATATCTGTGACATTGTACTGACAAAAACAGTACTTTTAGACATTCCATGTTTTCTTTTCTGTCTGTTTTAGCCCATGATACACACAGGAGTTAGTACTTGATTGCATAACCATTGATTTTTGATGGTCTAATATTTTTTTCCACAATTGTATACTTAGCATTATTTTTGTCACTTTTTATCACAATGATGTACGTCGTATTATGCTATAAACATCTAAAATTATGTTTCCTAATTGAAAAAAGTTTAGAAATAAAGGAGAACACAAAGGTTTATCCAAAAAAAAGGGAAGCCACTTGGCATTCTTCAGACACATTTGGACCTGGACAAAAATTAAGATAAAAATGTACCTGGAGTTGACCTAAAAACACCTGGTAATTTTTTTATTTTTTATTTTTTTTACATAAAGTTTCATTTTTCAAAATGTATCACCTCTCTGTAAGTAGCTTTGCTTGCCACCTAACCTGGCAGAGTGAATATTAAAAATAAACAAATAAATCACATCACAGAGTTAGAATTGCAAGCACTTTTTGCATAACCATTGTTTTTGATGACTTTTGATGGTCCAATAATTTTTTCTATGGTTGTGTATTTGTGTGGCGGCTATTTGTGTGATAGTCAGCCAAGGCTGTTCAAAAAGCATTAATGTTTCATACAACAGTAGAAATGCTGAAGCATAAAAATCTCACAAGCACTGACAGCATAAATATGTGAGGCTGGAGAGACTTCAATAAGAAAGCAATGTAATAATTAGTGTTTTGGGAAAATAATACACAAAGTAACTCTGTAGACTATTTCTCAGGTTTATTAGTAAGTATTTTTGATGCCAGATGATCAAGCGGCCAAATATTAATGTCAGCCAGCTTTTTGATGTGATGGATTAGGGTTTTTTTTAGTTACCAGATGCTGTGTGCCTCAGAGCAGTTTGCACCATTATACTGTAATCAATAAAACCGAAGAGCAGCATGTACACACCCATATCCACTGCAGGACGAGACAGAAGAAAGAGAGTATGTCACTGCCCGCCTGAGTTTCAATTTGTCCTAGTGAAGACAGAGGGAGTCGCTCTGGGATATATGAGCAGACCCGGCAGGAGCGGGGGCACCGTACCGCTGGCACTCGGCCCACAGACGCAGCCGGGGCCTGGGTCAGCAGAGATTCATCTCCTCGCTGTCCCCCCTTAGAACCCTGGAGCATGGTCATACAATCAAGATGACAGACTGCCCCCGTCCACCGAAGGCACAGCCACACAGGCTCAAAGGCCACCTGACGAGTGACCATAAAAACTCTGTTGGCAGGCAGCGGTTTGTGTGTGCGTATGCATCTGACGGATACACTCAGGGCTAGGCGATAAGACAACAGTGAAAATTAACCCAATCTGATTTTACTGGATGGAAGTATTCAGTGAATGTTCAGTGTAATTTCAGAGTGGAAGAAGCCTAATCTGCAACACACCCAGGTTATAGCAGTTTTTGATTTTTATTATAGTTTAGTTTTATTTAGTTTTAACTTTTTTTCTCTCTTAATTCTCTGAGGATTAGAGAAAGTTTAGTTAAACTTTTTAGAGCAGGTTTGCTAGTTTTTTTTATAAGTTTTAGTTTTTTTTAATGCATAGTTTTAGTATTAGTATTAGACAACCTCCCACCCCTATACCCTTAATGACAAATTTTGACACCTTTGTTTTATCACTAAAGATGTGATTTGACGACATTAGAACAGGTTTCGTTTTTTCAAATATAACAGATGCTGTGATAGACGGAGGTGACCACAACTCATACTAGGACAACCAATAGGATTAGATAATAAATGTTCTTTATTTTTTCTTTTTTTAATTTTTTTCTTCTCTTTTATGCTATTTTTATTTTTAATGTATTTTTTAAAATTGTTTTTAATTTTTTAATTTTGTATTATTTTTAAAAAATGATAATAAAATTTCACTGTTTTTTTTCCCTTGAAATTTGCCAAAAATAACGACAATTG
>JAPTGZ010000023.1:7820102-7833826 GCA_029814645.1 Fowleria isostigma | reverse complement strand
TAAATATAGAGGAAAAATTCATTTGGGACGTGACACAGATGTCACACTGGGTCCTTATGGGTTAAGGCAAACACTGTCATTTACTGAGTGTTTTTGAACGCCTCACAGTATTCCCTGAGGTACTGTGAATGTGACCTCACAGTAACACCGCAGCAGAGACACAGTGAAGGAGGAGAGGAGCAGGTTGATTTTGCCAACTTGAGTTAAAAAATAAAAAAAACCTTTCTGCTATAAAGGAACCCGTGGACTCTTTTGTACCACAAAGCTGCAACATACCAAAAACTGAAAGTGAAACTTAACATACTTCAAATGTCTGTGCCTCTGCTATACTCTCTATAGTCATGTTTTGTTTTTTTTTTGCAGTAGTGCAGAGAATGCCCCACTGCTCAATGTATATAAAAGAAACCCTGCACATTGGTTCTGCTTGCAACCACCCTGCTTCCCAAGTGTTTGTGTTCTTCACAAAGGCTACATTTATTCATTCAGTACACCATTACACCCCTAATATGCATGCCTCTTTGATCATTTAACATATCTTAGTGCATTTGAATCCAAAAAGACAGAAAACAAAACATTGTAGTGCTCTGATAACTTATTTATGAATGTATTTGACAATGAAGCCTGAGTATTGTAATGGATTCCTGTGTTATCTGTCACTTTGATAGTCCTTGTCACTAAAGACAAATCTAGGCCACACACACATTACAGTCTTCTTAAAACACACAGATACCATCAGTGACACAAGAGGGATGAGAGACAGCTCAACATCAAAAGAAAAACATGCAAACAAAGTAGTCAAATCTGCACTGGCCTAGTTACATACACACCACTAAACCTGACATGATGGGCACTCTGCCTATTGGACATGGCACACAAACCAACAGGCTTGTCATGAGAACGGCTGTTGCTTTTCCATTCTCCTCCCTTTCAGCCCTCCATCTGACTCCTTCTCTCTCTCTCTCTCTCTCTCTCTCAGTCTTTTGCTTTTGGAAACTTGGCCGACAGTCTTGGATGATGAAGGCACTCCTTCCAGACACGGTAGAAGATGCAAAATGTTGGTGAACCTGTCAGAACCTGTCAACTGCTGAGAACACTGGTCCTGATTTCACACTTCAAGCATCAGGTGAAATAAAGTAATTTACTTTTCTGTAAATGGTGACGCCTAAAAAAAAAAAAAAAACTGGGAAGAATTGAGTGAGCTGGACAGTAGCAGGAATGGAATGCCTTCACAGTATCTTTAACAGTGTTTGCTTACTCCACCCATTACGGACACAGGCCTTGTAGTCATGCAAGTAAGAATAAAGGAATCTTCTGTCTGTCATTGTGTGTTTATGGGATGGTTCTCAGGTGCCGAAGCTGCTGCTTTTCCCACAAATAGTTTCAAAAGGCTTTTTATGCTTTTTTGTTTTGTTTTTTTGCTCAAAATGACGAATGGAAAAGAAGAGTGAAAAAATAATAACTTGCAAAATGCTTGTATTTTACCATGACTAATAGTGGTGGTGATTATTAGTGTAAATGCTCATATATAAGTCTCTCTCTCACCTTAAAAAACATTTATAAATATGACTCTAAATAAATATATGAACTCTAAGTCTTAAGCTTTGTATGTAATATTTCATATTTATTTCAGTATTCATATTGCTTTCATTGTTGGTGTGTGAAATGTTATGTTTATAAAGTTGAAGATGTGCTGTAAGATCATGCATAAAGGGTAGGCAAAAAAGCAGAGAGCTTAAGCCTACACCTTTTTAGTTTGATGATATAAATCAATTATTTCATTAGTGAAGATTGTATTAGAAAATTTTGTTTCATGGAGTGGTTTGTTGGATCTATGGATTGGATGGATCTATGGATTGTGCTTGTTTTTCATACTGAAATAAAATATATAAAACAACAAAAACAAACCTGTACATCAAGGTTATTATCATTAAAGCTGTGGATGACTTTTGTCACTAATTTTTCATCAAATCTGTAAAACCTAAGTCATAGCCTAAGTGTCACAAATTTGTAACTCTTTCCGTAATTATGAACATGAATCTCTTCCTTCACAGTGAACAATTTCAAACTGAACTCCACCATAAACAATCCTTGTGTTTACATACCTTGCCAGTAGGTCACTCAGGCATTTTTGGAAATTTGTCACAGCATTGCATTGTGGTAAGTGGAGTTCCACTCAGAGAGAACCTGCTGGCTTTTGCTTGGTCGACATGTTTGATGTTGTTGCTACTGTGGCTGTGTGGAACTATGCTTCCCACAATGCAATTCCGTGACAAATTTCTGGAAATGCCTGAGTGACCTACTGGCTAGGTCTGTAAACACAAGGCTTGTTTATGGTGGAGTTCGCTTCAAAATTGTTCACTGTGAGGGAAGAGATTCAGGTGTGTAAGCATGGAAAGAATTATGGATTCGTAGTACTTAGGCTGGGTTTTACAGATTTAATGAAAAATTGTCAGGAAAAGTCAGGTTGAACAAAAACTAACAAAATGACAAAAACTAAAATTGAAAAAAACATTTTTGTTAACTGAAAAAATAAAAAAAATTCTAAGCAAAAGAAAAAACAATAACTAACTGAAATTGTATTGTGTGCTTACAAAAGTAACTAAAACATATAAAAATTATGGATAAATTCCCTTCGTTTTTGTCTTTGTCAATGTTGGATTAATATGGAATTGATTTATTTCACTTGAGCAATGTTGAAGTGCACCTTGTCGCTTGTGGTTTAGAGTAGTCATCTCATTCCTACTCTACCTGGAAACATGGAGACTAAAGATAAAATATATGAAAAAAGCTTTAAGTAAACTAAAACTAAGTAGTTAGAAAAAAACAAAACTAACAAAAACAAGGAAACCTGCTCTAAAAACTAATCAAAACTAACTGAATTAGAGAAAAAAAAAAAAAAAGAAAAAAACTAAATAAAACTGAGCTATAATGAAAATCCAAACCTATAATAACCTTGCAGTGCATATAACTAGAACAGGGGTGTTTAACATCGTTGTTCCCTGAGGAGTTGGTTTGCTTTTCCAGGGCAATATATCTAAGGTTTACCATTTAGCCTCCAAACACTGCTGCTCTGACTTCGCAGGACAAAGAGGTCAGTGACAACATCACAAAAAGCTCCCTCTGTCAACCGGTTTACAAAAACAACAGTTTAAAGTTGAAAGGAAAAAGGGAAAAAACTGCACTTTCCGAGCCCGTCTGAAAAACATCCAAAAGAAGCGGTGTCCTTTTTTTAGATGATGGAAGTGATCACAGCCCTTCCTCTGGCACACACGCATGCAAACACAGCGATCTTGCATGCACACACACATACACAAAGTCTTCCTCAGCTGCAGCAATTCAGCCTTTTCCAACCTGGCTCCACTGATCCCAATCAGAGAGGATGTGCAGGATTATAGCTCCATCTCTCCTTTAAACGCTGTCTCCAACTCCATGGCCCCATTCAGCCAAGTCAGTATGACTCTAACAGATTTCACCGGGGAACACAGCGAGGGGTTATTATATCCGATCCCTGGTCAGACAAATCTGTTTCCACTTAAACTACACACTCCCTGATCCCTCTCCATGCTCGCTTCACCCCAGTCTGCCCATCTGATCCGTTTGTGTGTAATTAAATATTACAATCGAGTCACCCGCAAAACTGTTCAGTATCAACTTCTGTAACTGGTTTTAGTTTTGCCAGAGCACACATTCAGAAAAAGTGATGCATGCCAGCTAATGTGTATTAGCAATTAGAACTGTGATGGTTGGCATTGATTTTTTCAGGATAAAAAGCATGAAAACTGATTATTTTTAGTGGATTTTGCGGTTTTTGATGCAGACAGAGAGCTGCTCAAAGTTTACTTTATGTAAGATTCTGTAACGTGTAGTAATGTTTAATAGGAAGGCAGAACACATTCACATCAACCCCATCTACCAAATTACAAGACTGAAAGGGCTATTGTGTATGTGTTTTTCTTGGCAAACCATATTCTGTAATACTTAATCAAGCCATGTCTGAGGGGCAGCACTATTTTTAGGTATTCTCATATACTTACATTATTGTACATCATTGTAAATTATCCACACATACTCAACACTATTTTCTCTTTACATTCTTAAGTAAACAATAGAGAAAGGGTGGAACAGTACAGAAAAATTTTGGTTTGGTACGTTTTCGGTGCAGGGGTCTTTGGTTCCACACATTTTCAATATGTTTTTGATACAGTACAGTACTTCCCCAGCATCTCCTGGGATGAGGTATGGGGGGGGGAAACCACATGACACCATAACTCACCGAAAGTAAAACTTAACAAACGTTGAACATCCTGCCCAGTTTCTGTTACTCACTGTTGTCATGTATACCCATCCTTATCAGCGCCCCAGCCTAAGAATATAGTGTTTTTTGGTTTTTGGGGTTTTTTTTTGCAGTGGCGCTGAGAATTCTGAGTTAGGCTTGCCACCACCCTGCTGGCCAAGCGTTTTTGTTCTTCATATAGGCTACATATATTTGTTTGGTATATCTCCGTATTGTATCATAAGCCTCAAACCAAAATGGTTCAATACAAATGAGTGCAGTATTACACCCCTAGTATATACTCTTTATGTCATTTTTATAAACGTTATTGTTGTATATGCTCTATATAGGTGAGTTTTTATAGGGATTGTATAAAGAACTTAGGCTACAGTGTTGAGTAAATACCTTAATTTTGTCTAATAAAGTAGCTTCTTTCATTTTTCTTTAAATCTGGAGATGTCTTTCTGCACAAGGACAGTTTTAGAAAACTCTTTCACCATGCACAGACCATTTTGGCAGTCTTTCCAGTCTAGATTTGTCCAAAGATCACACAGTCTTGACCTTCCCAGCAGTAGGTCAGTCCATGGGAGAAAACAAATATGAGCAGCAGGAGTTGGATTTTATGTGAAGAAATGGCTCGATGTGACTTTACCCCTCGTGATCTGGGAAATAAAACATGAAAATGTTAAATCCTGCACCTCAGACTCACGATAAACCTCCTATTATCCACTGATTATAGCCTATATTATCTTTACATCACCTTGTATAACTGCTTCAGTACTACACTTGAAAGTCCTGACACAGGTGCATGTGGCAGGGCTGTACGTCAGTCACACTTCACCCTGGAATTTGGTGACGCACAGTGGATTCTTTAAGGAAAACCAGTGCTACCATCCAGACAATGCACTGGGCTGCTTGGTCCAAGATTCCAGCCATCTTCCAACCAGTCTTCCTGTTTCCCTCATTAGCTACACAGACTTCATCCGCAACTCCACGTGTAGGTCATATTCTCTTCAAAGCCACAGCCAGGCATCTGCGGTTAAGCATGTGACACATTGGCGGTGCAGTTTCCAGTTCAAACATGCCAATGAACTGCAACACCAATATACATTCTTAAGGTAAAATGAACTCAACCTCTACTTTCAAAGATTAATAATTGTAAAAACTACATCAAAACATAAAAAAACATATTCTTTCAAGATATCTGTCTTTATAAATGTCCTTCACTGCTTCTCCCTTGAGTATCTGTCATTCTTGGCTTTCTCTCTATTAGTACATAACCATAAACAGTGTTAAGAAGCATGACTCATGCTGCTGTAATGTAATACAAGTGAGGCTCGAGACGAAAAAACACTGAGGTATTAAAAAAAAGAAGAACAGTTGAGAAGTACACAGACTAAGGCTGCATAATATTGGAAAAAACTGACATTGCAATTTTTTTTAACCCTGCGATATATATTGCGATATGAAAAAATACTCAGGAGGATATACTACCTGTGTGGTGCCGACATAAATGATCAAACAAATCTTTGTTTTTGGTCATTTTCTCTTGTTCGTTGCTCATTTTTTAGGTGCAGTTAATAGAGCGGGTTGTCCAATGATCAAAGGGTCAGCGGTTTAAATCCCACCTCAAGCACATGTCGAAGTGTCCTTGGGCAAGACACTGAACCCTAAGTTGCTCCCAGTGAGGCCTGGTAACACCTTACATGGCAGCAGCCGCCCGCTGGTGTATGAGTGTGTGTATGAATGGGTGAATGTGAGACTTGTATTGTAAAGCGCTTTGGATAAAAGCACTGTGTAAGTACTGATCACTTACCATTTTTCCAGTGTTGTCACCAGTGACTCACTCCAAACTGATAAGAAGGATTGTGATTGGTGGATTGCTGTGCAGTGTGTGTCAGCTACCCTTGAAATTAGATGAGAACATATCGAGTTCATTGTCCTCCTACATTGTAGGATCTGCGATGTGACTCTTGTGTATGATGACGATGCTCAAGCGATACATTGCGCAGCTCTAACACAGACCTTTGATAGGTTATTAACTTCTGGTTGTTAATTCAACTTAATGGCCTGTGACAAAAGATGTGAAATCAACACGAGGCTCCAGAATCCATGACTTTGGTTTTGTAACAGACACGGAAATTATTTGTGGTACCGTATCTGTGAAAGCGTGACTCACTGGCCATCCAAGAATAGTCTGCATATACCCACACAAATACATTTAAGCACCAACAGATGAGCACATGTGCACACTAGTGCTCTAATGGGTCAGTGTTTTTACAGCTGGGACCAGACAAGAAGCCAGTGCAAACACTGACATGGACCATCTGTGTTCGTGTGTGTGTGTCTGAGGTGGTACAGGCATCCACACGAAACGGTCACACATACAAACATAAATAGGAGAGTTTTGTGAGGGATTAACCCTTATTATCCTTTAAAGCTATATGACTTACGGACTTAACTTTAAGCATACCGACCTGCTGCTTGGAAAAGGCAAAGTTAACCTAATTTCGTGTGTACAGTTATTCAGGCCAAACACAAGCTAATGCTGATTAGGGCTGCATGATATTGGAAAAAAATGCCATTGTGACTTTTTTTTAACCCTGCGATAGGTATTGTGATTTTCGTCTTTGTTTTCATTGATTTTCTTCTTTGTTTTCATTGATTTTCTTCATTTTTACTGCTTTTCTTCTTTGTTTTTAGTGATTTTCTCTGTTTACAGTGACTTTTTTCTTAATTTTTTGTGATTTTCTTCTTCATTTTTGGTGATTTTCTTTTTTTTCCAGTAACTTTTGTCTTCCTTTTAAGTGATTTTCCTCTTAATTTTTAGTGATTTCCTTTTTTGTTGTCAATTATTTTTTTCTTCCTTTTTCTTCATAGTTTTTGGTGATTTTCTTCTTGGTTTTCAGTGATTTTCTTCTTCATTTTGAGTGATTTTCATCTTAATTTTTGGTGATTTTCTTCCTTGTTTTCAGTGATTTTCTCTAGCTGTTGCTGATTTTTCAATGTTGTCACCAGCGACTCACTCCATGCGCAGGGACGTGGTCTGCTTCAGCAAACCGAACGACTGTGATTGGTGGATTGCTGTGCACAGTGTGTGTCAGAAATCCTTGAAATTAGACAAGAACACATTGAGTTTGTTTACCTCCTACACTGCAGGACCTGCATTGCGACTATTGCGCACATGTACATTGCAGTGACGACTCTCAAATTGTATATTGTGCAGCTCTAATGCCAACGCAAATCTGCAGAATGCCAAACATGCATGATCACACAAGGATGAACCGAGGTCTTTTTCACCATAATATTAATGTCCTGATATGTTTTCCAAAACTGCATCTGATCGTGCTCCAGGTTTGTGGAGAAGGGAGTGTATTTTCAGAGTGCTGGTTTCCCCATCTGTGTGACCACAGTACTGGGCCGCTCTCCCTGCATCTTTTCTGCCCGATGTTCCCACGCCTCTTTCTGGGTTAAATACATATTTAGGGAAATACTGAGCAGCAAATCATATGCCCTGCTCTCGCAATGCACCCCAGAACCATTACTCATAGGCTTTTTAACTACCTTTATACAGAGGCGAAGAGAGATTGAAATAGGTTTTTTTTTTTTTTTTTTTGCAAGAACTAGACCAAATCAACATTTATTTATCCAGGTAAATTTTGCTGAGCATGAATGGTCTCTTTCAGTGAGATACACAATCATACACTTATACACTGAAGGTCTTTAAACCACTAGTGGCAGTTGCAAATGGAGCTGTTAAGAGTTGATAGCCTTGATGAAGGAGCATTCTGCAGTCTGCATTCTACAGCTGCACAGTATATCATTTGAGCATCGGCATCATAATGTACATGTGTGCAATATTCACATCGTAGGTCCAGTAATGTAGGAAGAAAGTGAACTCAACTTGGTTTATCTAATTTCAAGGGTACCTGACACACACTGCGCACAGCCATCCACCAATCACAGTCATTCTAAATCAGTTTGGTGAAACGGACCACGCCCCCACACATGGAGTGAGTCGCTGGTAACAACATTGAAAAATGAGTAATAAAACAAGAGAAAATTACTGAGATATAAGAAGAAAATCACCAAAAACAAGAAGCTAATCACTGAGAACAAACAAGAAAATCAATGAAGACAAAGAAAATCAACAAAAACAAAGAAAGTCACAGAAAATAAAGAAAATCACAAAAAACAAAGAAGAAAGAAGAAAATAACCAAAAACAAAGAAGAAAATTAACAAAAATGAAGCAGAAAATCATCAAAAAAAGAAGAAGTCACAAAAATGAAGGAGAAAATTATGAAAATTAAGAAAATCATGAAAATGAAGAAGACAAACACCAAAAACAAAAAAGAAAATCCCTGAAAACAAAGAAGAAAATCCTGAAACCAAAAAAGAAAATCACAAAAAACAAAGACAATCACCAAAAACTAAGAAGAAAAATCACAATATATATCACAGGGTTAAAAAAAATTGCAGTTAGTTTTTTTCCAATATCATGCAGCCCTATTGCATACTTATCTTTAACTTTTTAACTCCCACAACTTTTTACTTGAACAAAAAAGAGAAGTGATAAAATATGAGAAAAGTGCTAAAATACCACATCCACTCAAACGAGGCAGCAGCTGGTAAAGCCGTTGAGCCAGGCAGACCAGATTATTACTGACATGTGTGTGCCAGTCATAAAGATCAATCATTTTATAACCACTTCCACTGTCCATTAGTGAAGCTACGACTCTGCACTTTAAACGCCCTACTGGATTATCAATACAAATTAGAAGAGGAAGAGCTCACGTGCTTTTTTTTGCTGGTGAGATGAAATGAATGACAAATGGATTCCAATGTATAGCAGCACTGTGTGGTGAATACAACACGTCCGGTGGAGTTCTTTGTACGTAAAGCAGACTAAATTCAGTCCGGAGGTCTGTGTGTGTGTGTGTGTGTGTGTGTGTATGTAAATGGGCTTGTGTAGATGTTTGGCTGAGTAATGAATAAGATCCTGGCACATCACAACTGAGTTCCTCTAATGTACTCCCAGTAGAGCAGAAGAAATAAACAGATAAAGATGAAGTGGACGTGAAGTAAATGGCAAAGAAGGAAAAAAAAAAAGAGAGAGCCCAGAGCAAGAGAGGGCAAAAGGGAGGGAGGGAGAGAGTTTTCAGAATTGTTATTGGAGCCGTAGAAGTCATTTCTGTCTTAAAGAGTTCCAGATGTGGGCCAGCCCCTGAGAAAGAGAAAGAGTCAGAGACATGGAGAGAAATCAAGAGAGAGGGAGGAGTATTAATGAGAGTGGGCCTTTCCAAATGATCGTCAGGCTCCCATTCTGAGGTTGGTAGAAGACTGGATCTTTGCATTTGTACAAACTGATGGCTGTGGCGGCTGTAGGGGGGGGGATAAGAGGACCTTAGCAGGAGGGGAGGGTGCTGGAAGCAAGTTTCTGGGTGTGGGGTGTCAGGTGGTAAGGTGGTAGAGGGGTATGTGGCTTGAACAGCCCGGTCCTGGACCTATAAAAAGCTGGGGTGGTCAGAATAATGGTCTGTTGTCATTACACACACTGGTCTTTCTCAAAACCAAAGACTGAAACTCACCAAAATAAGCCAACCAAAAAGACTTATGGTTAAATAGTGGGACAAAAGCTGCTCTTTAACTTATTTTGCAATGAACAAGCTCCAGCTGGCCAGATAACAGACCAGTCCAATACACTGTACCGTTTCCAGCCAAATACACTGTACTCTTTTCAACCCAAAGCAAAGAAAACTGAACAGAAGAGTTATTATGGTGTACAAAAACTCAGTCTAAGAGTAAAAAAAATGAGTGAAAAAAGTACATAACTGAGAAGAAAATGAAAAGAAAGGTTTTGTGAACTAAAATTAAACCAAAACCAAATACTTTTTCAGTTCTCAAACTATATTTTCCAGGTCAGTGTGGTGACACAACAACTCTCAATAGGTTCAATTACATTTTCGTCATCACTCCAGAGTGTCTGTATCACCTGCACTGGCACTGGACAACCTCTGGGTTCAGGAAGGAAACCAGAAGAACTACAAAGAACTACAAAATTTGACTGACTTATGGTATACATCAATGAAACGTCACGTAATTGATTGGCGTATGTGTGCACAATGACCGGCAGTGACCGGAGTTTGGCATACCGGCTTTTGTGCGTCTATGTTCGCTTTTATGGAATAAAAGAGATGAGCTTCGGGAGGACATTCACTTCCAAAAGGATTTTAAGGACTGTTGTTGCATAGCTTTCACCGAGACATGATTCACCAAATAGGAACACAACTCCCATCAGCCACTGATGACATCGGGACCCCTGTCCGAATGAATTGTGATACTGAAGTAACGGGCAAAACACAGGGAGTAGGGGTCTGTTTGTATATGAATGAACAATACTGCAGCTCATTTATTATCAAAGAATAAATCTGGACACCAGACATTCAACTTTTGTTGCTGTGGTTGAGCTGATTTTACCTGCACTGGAGGTAAAATTCCCTCCAGTGCCGGTTCTAGAAGTTGAAAAAAAAACCCAAAAACAAATGTTTAAAAAACAAACACCCTGCCCCCTCAAATTAAAGTTTGTGAAGTTTTAGGAGGTAGGGAAAAGTTAAATGAGCTTCACAACAACGGGAAACTTAGAGGAATTAGTAACGCATTTTTAGTTTCACTTTCTAAAGGGAGATGCCAGTTCTGCCTCCCACACTGTATTACAGTAGTACAGAGATCGCAGACTATCTTACCAGAGGCTCCAAACTTTATATTGAGTGATTTTAATGATGTCTCACTGAGGAGGACCCTAGTACATTTCTATCAGTATGTCTCCTGTCTTGCCTCAGAAAGTTTACTGTTATCAATGGCTTGTCAACAAATGCACAAGTACTGTACTTAGTTACTGACAGTGATTTTATGGCAGCTATTAAAGACAATATAATTTCTTGACTTTAGGGGGACCCCTCGAGCAGAAAGTTCTCTTTAAATCGGCTTTATTCTTGCCTCTTCATCCATGTTTTGATTGTTACTTCATTCATGTTATTTCAATAAAACTAGACAGGAAAACTAAAAGTAGTCATTTCCTGAAAATAGAAGCAAATCTATATCTGCTTATGTGCTCAGAAATCTAAACTCACCCTAACTCTGCTGTACCCTATCAGTAAATGCGAGTGTGCATACATGGCTATAGTTTCTGTGTTTAGTTCTGACTGATGGTAGACTGTCAGAAAGTTGGCAGCGCTGTAGGAACAACCACAGTCTGCTTGTGCACATGCATACCATGCTTGCAGAGAAAGGTGCTCCTGAATGATAACTTAACTACGATGAATAGGGAGCTCTGTAATTACAGCAATCTCTTCCAGTCGTTTTATCTCGCCCTCTCAGTGTTGTGTAGAAGTGCACATATGTGGATGCGTGCCCTCGTGTGCCCAGCTTCCACAGCATGCTTTCACTCCCTCTACACTGGCCTAAGCTGCACGATCACACAACAAAGGGCTATTGTGCAGCAGTAAAAGCTCTGCTCCAGGGAGCTGGTAGTGGGCCACAAACAAAGGCTGGTTACATTGTCCCAACACAAGCTCATGAATCAACTCAACACTGGGCTGCCAAAACAGCAATGGAAAGAGAACTATGAGTCTACTATAGTTTAACAAAGAGGCAAGAGAAAGCCAGTTGATTGAGGAGGGATGTGAGGGGTGGAGGAACAAATGGACAGGGAGCCGGGCGCACAGCTGGAGCTGGAAAAGAGAGGAAAGAGAAGTGAGATTTGGAGATGGCGATCAGTGAGTGGGATTTGTCAAAAAGGAAGCAAGGGATGAGGAAATGGATGGAGGGAGAGATTTAGGGGGAGTACAGCCAACCCAGCAGGGGGATGAGAGGTGAAGTCAGCGTAAACAGAGAGCTATGTCAACAGACAAGCCTCCTGCTTGGGCTGTAAAGACTCTGTGCGGGCCCAAATCACAACAGTAGAACAACACCGACATGTGACGACTCAACTCAGCAATGACACCAGAGGAGTTGCAATGAAACCTGACTGCCCAATACGAAATGCAACAGTCGTTTCTCCTCATATAACCTTGGTCTGAGAGAAAATACCTTCATTGTTCCTATCAGAGGCCTTTGCAGTGTTATTTCCTACACTGACCAGTCAAATAAGTGACAAACCCATCAAATGCTCAAGTGTAAAAAGCTACTATTGTACTCAGTAATAGGCTACATTTCACCTTTTCCGTGGACTATGAGGGAGTGGAAAGTAGTGACCAACACTGTGGAAGGAGGGTGTGTGACAGAGAAAAAAAGTTGAGAGCAAAACATAAATCTGTCACTTTTCATTCACTCATAGACAGAGGTGTCAAAAGTATTCACGTTCATTACTCAGGTGGAAGTATAAAGTGCAAGACTTCTGTAGAAACTGAAGTATCAACTCAAGCTTTTTATTCCAGGAAAAGTGTCAAAGATGGCGCGAAAGATATGATGACTAGTTGAATATAAGTATTGGAATGGTGCAAAAAGTCAGGTGCAATGGATGGTGCACAAACCAATATTGTGTCAGAATGGTATATGTTTATGCTTTTCATCCAACCAGTCAGATTCACTTTATTAGCGCCATTTAGTTGTTGGATAGTTGTTTTTTTAATTAGACAATGATAAGGCAAAATGAAAACAAGTCAAAATGAAATAGAAGTAACAACACTAAAAGTCAATTTATGTTATGCCCCAAGTTATTTATATTAGGAGATCCTCAAGTGCTGTCTACATTTTCCAAACATCTGAAAGACTGGATACAGGCTGTTCTGATGAATGGACGGCAAATTATATGAGGAGCTGGAGGAAATATGGAGAGCCTCTGCTCCAGGAGTGGATGACAAAAGTGGGAAAAGTAGCAGTATACGAAAGACTGTCATATAGGATGCAGAACAAGACGGAAAAATAACTTTTGAAATGGAGCAAATACCTGGAAACTTTAGATTTCAAAGCCTAGAGGATACACACTGAAAAGACAATGATCACATGCCTTATGTATGTACAGAGCACAGCATAAATGAGTCCATCCCAGCAGATTTGTCACAAAACCCTGAGTTTTCTTTGAGAAACAACATTTTCTATGGGACACTATACAACATATCATGTTCTCAGTTAAGGAAATGTTCCAAAAAACTCAGTTTTGTCCAATTTTTTTTTGAAACTGTGCTCATGTTCATTAAGATATTGATTCAAATCTTACTTTTCAATGGTGGGTGTAGTCATTTATGCTGAGCACTGTTTATGTGTATATTATGATTAGACACATCTGGTTATATATGTATGTGTATGTATACAGTATATACATGGACACTCAAAGTTGATCTATGTGGGATAAAAAAAACCACTTGTTATCTTGTGACAGACAGACAGACAGACAGACAGACAGACAGACAGACAGACAGACAGACAGACAGATAGATAGATAGATAGATA
>JAPTGZ010000023.1:7741661-7752237 GCA_029814645.1 Fowleria isostigma | reverse complement strand
AAGTGGACATTTTTGTCCACTTGAAGGGTCATGGATGGGATAAAAGTGCATTACAGGTCAAATCATGGATTTTCATGATGAAACTTGGGATCCTCAAATTTAACCCCAAATTATCCCCGCTCACCAAAAATGTCCCCTCTGTAACCTTTTACTGGACACTTAGAATTTTTAGAAAATGGGCAAAAATGTCAGCTTGAAGGGTCATGGGTGTAACTTTTCTGAGGGGGAACTCAAGGGTTAATACTTGAAAGCTTTTGCCTGCTGGTCAGACATTTAGTTTAGTTTTTAACCTCAGCCACACAGGCCGTAGGGTATTGTCATCAGTTGGTTGTCTGCCTGTGAGTCCAAAAACTTTGACATGGACTGATAAGTCAGACCACTTGGGGCAGTCTCCACAGAATCAGCTGTATACACTCTGCTGATATCTACGCATACTCGGGCCACGCTCAACGTGGACCCAATACTGACCCGCCTAATAGTAGGACATTTACAGCATTGGTACGCTCGACTATAAGACCTCAAATGTCTGCAGACAGTGCACAGCATGGTTAAGAAAAAAAGAGGGATGAATAAAAATGCCTCTGTAAACCACACATCAATGATCATGTCCGCTGGCTGAGGGTTTTTAGTAGGAGCATGTTATGTTATATATATGTACCTATTTTATTGATCTGAAACAGTTGTAATATGTTCTTCAGCACATCAGTCATGTTCCACCTCTGGCATAAAATAAATTATATTTAAATAAAAAACAACCTCCGGATGTCTTCACAACTAACTTATGAGGAATGGAAAATTTAAGCTTGACAAAAATAGTGATTTGATTTATATTATGACACATATCAATATCATTTGGTAAGAAAAAAACTTAATATGATATGATTTTTTTTCATACTGCCTGTCCCTGTTTCTGCGGATGGTACTCGTTCAATGTTGGTGGAGAAGGGATGACTTTGGCGGTATATGGGTCTTGCCCTTAAAAATAAGACATCATTCCAGCTCTAAAAATCAAATGTCAGAATATTTCCCAGTACAACACTAATGATGGGAACATTCTGTGACTGTCCTCTCGGTATTTATAGTTTTCATGACTGTCTACTTAGTCCAGATACCAGATAGCTGCTGAGCTTCTTATCTCTTGTCAGGTTGACCTGTCAGATTCACCAAGAGCTTTGGTTGCATTTTCTCCTCACCTAAAAACTCTTCTGCATAGAGAATACCAGGATTTTACGTGTTTGCTGATATAAATGGCACCTTTTATCACCTGAGCACCATTTTGACAGTTGGATTGCTTTTCTTGCCTCACTTTCACATTTCATCATCTTGCCTCTAACCCCTCTGACATCAGCTCTATTTTAGCACCCAGACAGAAAACTACACCACGTTGGTTGCATGGGTATTCAATGATGTCTGCACAGGTAAGTGGAGATGGATGGTCGCAAGAAAAGAACAATGAATCTTCATCATAGGCCATCGCTGTTCCTCCTCCACCTGTACACACCCACAGTCCCAAGCTGCTCCTTTGTTTTCAGACTCTGTTTGTGCATCTCAGACCTCATACTTCACCCGTCCTCAGTGTTTCTTAATCCATTTATCCATCCATCCATCCGTCTGTCCGTGCATCGTATCCCTGGACACCAAGAACAAGGCGAAAAGGTAATATATAGCTCATTCCAGGACACTGTGCTCTCCTCTGTTACAGCACGCCCACATTGTTCTCTAGCCTCCATCAATATAAACCAGATGCGTGGTCGTAATTTTATCTTCCTGCAGGCAGCTTGTCAGATCATAGATGACACATACTGTACCAACACAGGTATGACCACCTGAAATGCTCAAAGAGTCTTCAGGAAACCCACACTAACATTGCTCCTACAATACTCCACACAAAAGTAAATACTTGAATACTAATCTAAATTATAAAAGCCAAGTGGTCTCTATGTTTGTGTCTGCTTTATAACTGAAAATCCAGAGAGAGCTAGCCTCCGCATTTTGGGTCAAGGATCAGACAGACGAAAACTGTTTACTGAGATGACCAATACTTTTTGAGTTATTAGTTGTTTTTTTGCACAACAACGCCATACACCAAACCTCATACACATACATGGGCAACAGAATGCTGACAGCTGATTGGCCGAAATTGTCCCCACTCTAACTTAGAGTGCAGGGGGTTGGGTTTTATGTTAGAAAATCTAGAAACAACTCTTCATAACTCTCATATTTCTGCAAATTCAGCTACAATTTATACATCTAAATGTTGGAAAGTATTTTCTTTCAAAGACTATTCACAATTTTTTCTTAAAGTATTTTGCTTTTGATCTACAGGCCTCTAAGCACACAGACTGCTGACTTTTCTCTTATTCACTCCAATGTTAAATTTCTGTCACTAACATGTTTGATTAACTTCATGTTCCCACAGTCACTGCTTATTCAGGACTTTTTTTTCCCCCACATTTTTTACATTGATACGTTCAGAACACTCTCCACAACCCTCACCTTCAACAATTTTTCAGACAGGATGTACAGTTATGGATTGAGGGCAGTTTGTTTGACAGGTGGTTTCTCTGTGAATTAACACAGAGCCATGTTACAAACTCTACAAACAAATCTTTATAACTCTCACATTTTGTATAATTAAGCAACAAATTATATGTCAAATTGCTGGAAAAATTTGTTTCTTTCAAAGATTATTCACATTTTAATCTTACAAAATTTTGTTTTCAATCTACATGCCTCTAAGCGCACATATCAAGTAATGTGAATGTGATGAAGTCATACACTAGTGATGTAAAGCCTTTTAAACAAATATATAAGATAACTATAAATAACCAGCTATTATCGCTGACACCAACAGACTCAACAAGATCACTTTTACTCAAGTTATGACCAAATTCCAAAAAAAGTCACCTCCCCATTTTATCAACTCTATGCGCTTCTATCAGTTTAAATAACATACATAAATATTTTGCTTTTATGGTTATGCGTTAATGCACTGGGTGACAGTCATGTACTATCTGGTATGAGGCTTCTGCATATCAGCAAAAAACTTGTTTAATGCAGCTGTACAATTATTACACCCCCGAGTACCTTTGAATAATTTTAATTCCAGCCGTTTCGTGGTCAAAGGGAGGACGATGATAGGCTGTGACACGGCGATAGCTCAGGGTCAATTTCACTCAGTGTGACTCACTCATAGTAGCCTCTTCTGCGACTGTGTCAATCAAGTCCATGTCCAATATTGTGTCTCCCCATTCTGTCTGATCCACTCTCAATCTGGCAGGAAGTTCTCACAGTACAACAGGTCATTAGATGCGGTAAGTTGATGTTTCCAAGCTTCTTACCGCTACAGGCGTGGACAATCTGTGAAGACGTTTTTCCAGCTTTGTTGCTGCTTCTATTTGTCAAGACGCTTTTTGCAAACTGTTAGTATTCACTGGGATTTTGCCAACTGCAGTTATTCAACTTTCTTTTTGTAATTCAGTAACCTCCACTTAGCTGTTGCAAACCAAGCACTTTAGGCCGCATCAATTACAGCAGCATACAAACATTGTTTTGTACTGGCTATTGTGAGTGTGTGTGTAACTTCTGCTGGCGTGAATGTTAAAAAAAAAAAGAAGATATATATTCCAATCTTCAAGATGCATGGGGGTAGCAAAGGAGGAGTAATACATCTTCACAGGATGGCATGGGTGGATGGTACATGGAAATACTCAAATATGCAGTATGTAAATGCATTCAATCAAAGATCCACAAAAATTCTTTAAAACTATTGAACTATTAAAACCATTGCCTGTATCACTGCACAACCAAACAAATTGTTTGGCTTTTTAACTTCAGTGAACCCAATGAGGCCCCGACTGCAAAAGAAAACTACAATGTGTGAAACAACAACAAATTAAGCAACTGCCTACCCCTGACAAGAGTTTTATTGTTTTTGTCCCACTTTAAAAGTAAAGGTTACAATGCTTTTTCACTTAACACAATTTAAAACTTTAATTTTAATCTTAATATGTAAAGACTGTGTTGTTAATTAGTTCTCCTTCATATCCTTGCAGTCAAATCTCCAAAGTGGCTTACATATTTCATATTGCACATGTCATAATTAAAGCTTTATATTGTGGCTGCGCCAACTATGAATATACATGTATATCATATATATTGTGTACACACAAGGTTTGGAAACCAGTGTCTTGATGTGTATTGTTCTATGAATCTTTTTTTTTTTTTTTTATGTGTACTTTGCTATGAACGCTTCTCTATGTATATTTCTTTATGAATATTCTCTATGGCATACTCTCCATGTTTATTTCGCTATGTATATTTTTATACACACATTCTCCATGTCTATTCTTATATGTCAAATTTATATTTACATATATACATATTTACTATTTATACTTCATATTCTCTATTTATACTTTTCTATGTATAATTCTATATGTATATTCCCTGTGCATATTCTCTATGTAGAATTCTATATACATAATCTCTGTATATTTTTCATGCATACTTGCTCATGTAAATTTTTGTGTATATGGTGTTTTCAGAAGTTTTTCCAAGTATATCTGTGTACACATAATGAGTTGTATATATGAACAGTATGAATATTGTACATGTATATGTAATTGATGCTGTACATGGACTGCATAAGCCTGAAATAAATTAAACTAAAGGTAATGTCTTCATTTAGCAAACTCACATAAATGTGGCTGAAAAAATACATTTATTCTTAAACATTGGCTATTGTGTGCGTGTGGTAACTGTTACTACTTCTGCTGGTGTAAATGTTATGAAAAAAAGATATATATTCCAATCTTCAAGATGCATGGGGGTAGCAAAGGAGGAGTAATACATCTTCACAGGATGGCATGGGTGGATGGTACATGGAAATACTCAAATATGCAGTGTGTAAATGCATTCAACCAAAGGTTCACAAAAATTCTTTAAAACTACTGAACTATTAAAACCACTGCCTGTATCATTTCACAACCCCAATGTTCTCAATGCACAGTAGTAACACGACCACTGTCCAAATTATGTAAAAGAAAAAATCAAGGTGAAAATATTCCATGACAAGTAAAAGTTCTTCTCTGTAAAAAAAAAAAAAGTACAATAATTGGCCCAAAGATGTAGTGGAGTGGAAGAATAAAACACTTTCTAAATCACTTTTGTTCCATGTATTGCTTGTTTCAGTACTTTGTGGAGTTTGTGGAATATGTGCCAGATTGTTTTTGTAACTACAGTTTTAACTCATAAAGACCCAAATAGCTACTTTGGAAACAAACCAGCTACAGATGTAACTGTTCAATATCTCCTATCAATACATGTAAATTATTGGTGTAAAAAGCAGTTTTTATCTTTTCGTGGTCATCAGATATGATACATTTGGAATTCAGAGGATCTGTAGTGAACGTGGAAATACCGTCATCTTCTATAACATTGATTCATCAGTAAAATCCATGGAGTTGGATCAATGACAGTGGATGGACACACTTGTTTTTACATTATTTAGCAATATCTTTGCTAAAAAAGGATTTTTTTTTTTAATTTTTCTGTTTTGATATACTTAACATTTTGAAATTACTCTGAGGTTTCATGAACATCTACATGACCTGTGAATTAAATATAGAAAAATGCATTACTTACAACAAAAAAATGCAAAATATATTTATAAAAAATATATTACATTTAAAGCCTCTTTCACTATCTCAGTCATTTCATTGTTAAATTCAGTGTTTTATCTTAAAGAAGTAATTTTAGCTTTTTTAAATGGAATTATTCATTTTAAAACATGTCCCTGTGGTCTACATAAACTGTAAATGCTATGTTTGGGTCTGAATTCTCCATTAATTCAACTCCACAGGTGTATCTTCAATCCTGTTTCAGAGTAATGACACCAGAAAGATGGTTTTGAGCACTGGCCCTTTAAATGCACATGAGCCACTTCACACCCCACCCCCCTCCAGGTTGTTGACTGTGCTACTCTGCCCTGTTCATCAACTTGTATTCGTTAATACAACTATTTTAGGTTATCGGCTCAAAGTTTGGACATATTTTTAGTATGGACTACAATCACTGCTGCTGACAGTTATGGCATACTCTAAGAAATGGTCATCCGAAGTGACCTTATATGTACAAATGTTATGATGTAACTAGTTGTAGACGTAACAAATTAAGACGGAATTAAAAAAAGGTTGCAGAAATCCACTTGATTTTTCCCAAAATAAATATAAAAATAGCTTTGCTGTACCTGAAGGGTTACAATCAAATTTTATGAACTATTAGGATCCAAATACACAAATAAATGTACCAAAGACTAATAAAATTGGGCTGGCAAAATATGACCCCTTTAAGGTCTGTGGTCATTACATGGACTTCTGTGAAAGACCACTCTCACAGTTAGGAGGAGGAGCCTATGGTAACCCAGTGGTGCACGGCCCGTAGACACGAGAGAGATGAAATCAATTTGATGATTACCCTTTTGAAAAAATCCTAATTAAAAAATCTGATTTTGATTAAAATTAATTGCACAGCCCTATATTCAGTGGACAATTATAACTGTCTAACAAGCAGTCAATACTGTATATGGAGAAATGGCAGGTAAAAACACTGATTTTTCAAGCAGTGATCAGTTTAGAGATTTTGGGCTACTTTACTCCTTCAGTGTACATTTTTTCAAGCATTTATTAAAAAAAATGTTGGAAATGTACATTAAGATGTTTATTTTATTACAGTTTGTTTACGTGTGGCAGTAAGTTTCTCCTGAATTTACCAAGAAGTTAGTATTCCATCGTGATATGCCGAGTTTTGTGTTTTTTACAGCAGTCTGTCATGACCGGTATCACCTCTGTACACCAAACTGTACACTTATACACTTAGCAGTACTCTGTACAGAGGGATTTGTTTATGAATCATTCCTGACCTGATTTATGTGACATTTTAATAAATAAAAATATGGTAAAAATAGATTTTTTTTAAGGCTATTGACAGCATATTTTGATTTCTTAGGTAATAAAAGTAGATATCCTGAAATCCATCTGTATTTTTTTTCATCCTGCATGTACAAAAAAATGAAAAAAGAATTTTACACCTAGTTTTATCATATGATCAGATCTATCTACTGAAAATATATGCAAATTAGCACATATTTAATGAGATAATGACTAATTTGCATAATTTAACATACAAATTTCAAAAACTTGTAATACTTTTTTTTTTCATTGTTGTTTAAGTAATCGACTGAGGAAGTTTCAGGGTGATATCTATTATTTAAAAATGTTACCCTATTCACATTAATGCAGAAATAGCATTAAAATTGCACAGAGCGGGGCAGCAACACCATTTTCACCAAACTTCCACTAATAAAATAACAAGTACAAAACAGATGTGAAATGATGGAGACATATCAAGCCCCTCAGGCTGTGTCTGTGATTTGGATTGTTATCCTAAATACTTCAGGGAGAAATTTAAACTGTTTGCAATTTTCAACCATCTGCTGAGGGCTTAGAAACTTACTCCTTTGTGAATATAGCTGGCTGGTAAATTTTTGGAAACTTTAGCGTTTTTTTGTGTTATTTGTCCCTCTCGCATCACGAAAGACTGGCAAGTGGTGCTTGTATTCATAAAGAAGCTGATGTGGACCGGTTGTTCTGATTGTTAGGGTATTACTTATCAGTGGGGAAAAGGATCAAGTATCAAAGAGTTCATTTGTGTATGATGTTGCTAATTAATGCTGCATTATGAGCGCTGATTGAGAACCAACATAAAGTACAAACAAAAAAAAAACACACAGCGCTGGGATCAGACTGATATTGCCGTATTCTTGATTACTGTCGTATCTGCAGTGTGTGTTTTTAATTAACTCTGGTCACCCTTATAGCTGTGCAATGATATCCATTTAGATGTGATGACAATAAATGTAATATAAAATGTACTCCGCAAATGTGTACTTTATATGCAGTGGCATGAGAACTCCGCTCCATCTGGTTTTTCAATTTTAAACAAGCGCACACCAGAGACAAAGAGGCACTCACTCAAAGTACACCATTGATTCACTGGTTGCAATTAACATAGTGTTGCTCCTGTCCGGTCAGGCGCAAATTGAAAAAGCCGATAAAAATTGGTTTTCTCCCGCCAGCTGCCATCTCGAAAGAATCTGAAATGGCCACTCCGGATCCGACCATGCCTCCCAGCCAGCAGCATCGACTGGCGTGTCGATATACCTGCGAACTTTTACTGGCTCAAGTGAGAAAAATCAAGGCAGTGGGTTGTTTAATGACAGAATAAATCCAGGAAGACGCTTAAAGGAATTGATATCCTGACAATAACAACAGAGCAAAACAAAGCGCTTCAGCAGCCCCCTCTGTCCGCTACTGTAGCTAGATTAATAGACTTCTTGGTCGGCCTGTTTAAGCCATTACCACAAAATGAAATAGGTGAGGAATAGTAGCCTCTTTCACTTTATCCCAAATATTTCTTTTTTTTCTCAGTGTTTTATCTTACAGGAGTGATATTTGGCTTTTTTAGAATGGAATTTTGCATTTTAAAACATTTCCTTGTGGTCTACATAAACTTTAAATGCTATGTTTGGGTTTGAATTCGACATTAATTCAACTCCACAGGTCCATCTTCAAACCCATTTATGACTAAGGACAGTAGACAGCTGGTTTTGAGTGCTGGCCCTTTAAATACAATGAGCCACATCACACCCTGCCCCCTCCAGGATGTTGACTGTGCTGTTTAGCCATTTTTGTAGTTTTCAGGATATAGTACGCTGGAATTATAATTTATAATTAATAATGGCAAGAACGGCAAAAGGTAGCCTCCAGCCTCATAGGTCTGAGTCAGAGTCTGACCTGGAGGAGGACAGCGAAGAAGAACCAACAAGAACCAAGACTTGTGATGCTAACTTTACCACGGTCATTCTCAAGTCCGCTAAGTGAACCTGGGAATCCCTACAAATGCATTGAAATTATAATCACACTAGCTACTTAAGGTGTTAAAGGTCTTCACATGTCTGTCCTCAACGGATGTGTTGAAATATTAGGTGTAAATATTTTTAGATGTGTTTAAAACCAAACTGGAAATTAATGAGTGAACAAACTAGCATAGTATCTACCATTGCCAGTAAAAAAAATACTTGGAAATCTCTTAAAAATGACCAAAATTACAATCAGACCAGCCAGTTAAGGTGGTAAAAGTCTAGACATGTCTTTCCTAGATTGATGTGTAGAAATATTTGGTGTAAATATTCTTTAGATGTGTTAAAATCAAACCAGAAATTAGCAAATGGACTAGCGTAGCATCTAGCACTGCCAGTAACAATACATGTAAATCTCTTCAAAATTACTGAAATCATAATCAGACCAGCCGGTTAGGGTGTTAAGGGTCTTGACACATCTGTCCTAAATGGATGTGTTGAAATATTAGGTGTAAATGTGCTTTAGACGTGTTTAAATCCAAATGGGGAATTAGCCGTAAGGACTACAGCTACCAAGGGTTCCAACTCAACTTTTATTAACTATTAAGGTCCTCAAATGCACAAATAAATGTACCAAAGGCTAAGAAAAGTGGGTGTAACATAATATCACCCTTTTAAATCTATTTAGTTTTTTTCTTGGTTTTGACAAGCAGGCTGTCATAGTAGTGCATAAAAAGATCAAATCTGATGGGTGACTTGATTAGAATAACTGGCAAATGAGGCCTGTCTCATTTACACCTACTCACAGACTTTTAAAGGTCAAATCTGAACTGTTTTCTATGGTGATCGCCTGTGAACTGTCAAATGCAGCAAATGATACTGAGTAAAATATTATGGCATGACATTATTAGTGTTAATAGCGAGAGCAGCATAAAATGGAATTTTAATGCAAATGCATAGATAGCATACTACTTCTCTTAAACCTGGAACATGACGTGAAATGAGGAGGAGGAAGGGGGAGCGGTAAGGGTGAAAAGAATGAGTAAGGATGGGTATTAGGATCGTGGAGTGGTGGGTGCAGAGACAGTAATAGAGCCGCTATGAGAAGAGGAGGAGGAGGAGGAGAAGGAGGGATGATGAGGACAAGATGAAGAGCTTTCTACTGGAAGAGAGTGCCCCTGATATCTGCATATTCCTGCTGATATCTGCATGCAATTAGTGGAGTTATATCAGGATAAATGTGCAGCATACATTTCTGCTTCCGGTGATACTGTATATGGAAAGTGTTCTTTGCAGACAGCAGGTTTATTATAATGGATGTGCACGAAATGAATCACAAAATGCTGATTACGACTTAACTATTGTCACATACCCACAGGGACAGGCAACTTTGTATTTTAATGCTACAGCAATGACAAGCTGTGTCCCACAAGGTTAAAAAGTACATAAGTCCAAACATGCACTTTACAAATGGAAGGTGAAAATATGGAGACAAAACAATGACTTTTGATAGTGAGAATAAAATTTTGCATTAAAAAAAACACCCTGAAACTAAAAAAAGAAACATTGGCATTGAAAAATATGTTCATTCATTCATTTTCTGAACCCGCTTTATCCTCACTAGGGTCACGGGGGTCGCATGGAGCCTATCCCAGC
>JAPTGZ010000023.1:7320709-7335273 GCA_029814645.1 Fowleria isostigma | reverse complement strand
AAGGACCTGAAGGTGTTTTGCTAAAAATAAATGGGCAGCTTTACCATCTGAGGAAATGAAGTTCCTCATCCACAGCGACCATAAAAGACTTGAAGCTGTCATTGATGTTAAAGGGGCAGGGCCAATACAGAGGATTAAGAACTAGGGTATGTAAACTTTGGATCAGGATAATTTTTTGGATAGTTTGTGTTGTCAGTATGATTTAAAAAGAGCATAAGATAATAAATGACTTCATCCAACCACTAACCATGAGTGAAAGAAAAGAATCACAAATTCTGCTAGGGTATGTAAATTTATGAGCACAACTATATTAAGGGGTTTAATAAAATGAATAAATGTGCTGAATGAAGAACAATTAAAAATTATCTTATTAAATATCTGAAATGTTGACTCTGCAATGTATAATGACATGTTAAATGCAAATAGATTTCACCCCAAATACCTAACACTTTAGGTTATAGATACAGGTTTTTTTCTTGAAACGTCTGTTTGTAATGCTTTACATATTTCCCTCAGGTCTTGGTTGTACAGTAATGGCAAATATGTAGTCATTAGAACTTTGCCAAAGCAATAACTGTAACAGTGGCCTAAGAGTTTTGCACAGTTTTCTTGCAGTAAGCGACGTCTAGCTTGTGTTAAAACTGTTAGAATAATATGTTGAGCACCATAAACCCATTATTTTTTAGTATTTCCAGTTATTTCTATTAACATGAAACTATTTTACCACATTGGGCTCAGTGAGACCTATTGCATAATGCTCTGTATCTCAGACTGCAATCATTTCTTTTCTCTGACACACACTTGGACCATTAAACTGCAGCTGGAGTTGGTTGGAGGTGGTCATAATGTCCACCAGGTGGCATGGCAGTCCCAAGAGCAGAAATCCGAGGCACCAGTCCTAACAGTACGGACTGTTTTTACCACTTCTGGCTGTCTTTAGTGAACTCACTTGCAATGATGATATGTGAAAGGCAGACATGGGTGGGAAGTGAGGTCAAGAGTGTACTTGTTAGGCGTTATTGTGGATATTTGGGCCGCCTTACAGACTATTAGAGGAGCCAAATTTAAAACTGCTTTTTAGTTTTGCCCTTGAATATTACCTAGCTTTATATGCTGTTGTTTGTCTTGCCCTTAGTCAATTTTGTGGGTTTGGATAATACATATTTGGCCATGAAACTCAACAGGAGGTCCTTACCAGTCAACTGATGAGCTGATTTTAACTTTGTCTGCAAGCCAAGGTCAGCGAGGTTAGCAATGTTCCTCCGGCGCAGAGAGGCCCAGAGCCCACACTGGGGAGAAAAATTGAAGTTTCAGGCAGATCATCTATGTGTCTCTGGTGGGGTTTAGTCCATAATCTGTTCATCCAGGTGCCTGGCCTCCCACTCTGATTCTTGCCGCTTCTCTGCCAAACTCCTAGGGTACTTATGTAATTGTGTGTATGTGTGTGTCAGTGTGCTCGCGTATGATTTTCAGCGCAAGTCAGGTTGCGAGACCGGTGTTTGTCTGTGTGTGTGTGTGTGTGTGTATATATGCACAAAAGTGGGTAAGTGCAGGGAGTGTTATGTACTTATTTTTTGCAGTCTTTTATACTTGGGAGAGGTTCACAGCTGATTGATATACTGCCGGGGCCTCAGTATGTCCTTGAAACATTATTTTTTTTTAAACTTCTCGTTTTCACCGTGTCATAAATGCACACATAGAGAGACAGCGACACAAGCAAAATATTACTCCCACTCTGGGCTAATTGATGAGTCTGCTCATTACAGCAGTGGAGATGAAGTTATGACTCTTCATAGTAGGTGGTGTTAGTGTGTGGGTAAGCCGTTATAGTGCAAAGCAGCCGTTAACATGGAGTAGTAATGTGGGAATTCTCAGGTCAATACCACAAGGTGGCCTTTGTCTGTAGACACCTTGGAGCGAGATATTTGCATAGTTATCTGTCTTGTTCCATCTTGTTTTTTGTTTTTTTTTACTTTTGTTGAGCTCTCACTCATATCATTCACTGGCTTTCTTCTGCTATCTGAACACGGCTTTCTCTTTCCTCTCCCTCCGTCCCACCCTAGGCTTTGCTGTTTATTGTGCTTTTCTTGAACACTTTGCAGCGCGTCCAAAACCAATCCCTCTTTGGCACTTGTTGTTTCAGACACCTGGGCTGTGTTCTCTCGTAATTCTCTTTCTACCTGCTAGAGGGAAGTGTTTGTTTGTCTTTTTGATTGTTCTCAAACCTTTTGTGCTATGTTAGTATTTCCTCTCTAGAAGGAACATCATCGAATTTCTAGGTTTACACCCACATACACCTCTTGTACCTCACCTGGCATGGCTAGAGGCCAGCACCGACACACAAAGAAAAGGAACACAACACTGAACCTTGTGTTCAGTTTACTACTCAGTCACATTTCATGCTACTACACTGTCTAATAACTATGAAACCAGACCATTCCGCAGTTTCTCAGGCTGGAACGAACTGATCCGGCAACACAGTAGCTCAGTCTTTTTTTTTTTTTTTTACTCTTGTGCAGCTAACTAGTACCTACCTGTCGGATCAAACAATGTTATGTTCGTCATAGCAATCGTCATGTTTCTGTTGGCCGCTTCCATCTCATAAACGCATGGCCCAATTTGAAAACAAGGTCATTTTTCACGCTAATTAACCCCAGCTTATGTCATAGGAAGTCATTCAGGGAGCTAGTCGACTATTGTAATTAACTCTTGAGTCTTCACTGACCTGTCTATCCCTAAGAGGTTCAGTGACTTCGGTTGACCTCTTCTTTGATCTATGTCTGTCCTATTGTCAGACCAAAACCTTCACAATAAATATAATCCTTCACACGCTGCTCTTATACAATCAACTTCTCAACTGTCTCTTCTCTAAGTCTCAGGTTCCTCAGTGGCTTTCCCTCCAAACAAAGTCTGCTATTATGATCTTGATACTTAGTGCTGAGCAACTTCTGTGCTTGTATTGTCTGTGTAGATGGGAGGGTTAAGGTAGTGAGTGTGCGTATTTCGGTCCAAAGCTGACAATGGAGCGGGCTGACAATGAGGAGCGGCTTTCTTTTGCCTTTCATCTGCGCAGAAAACAACTCTCCTGTTTCATTCTCACCACTAAGCCGCTTTGACACAATTTACTTTGATGTTGTGTGTGTGTGTGTGTGTTTGCATTTCTGCATCGGGACATTTTAAGTGTTTACCTTTGACCTATTAATAAAGGGTACAAGTAATGTGACGTCCAAGAGCTTCATAAGGGCGCATATTTCTTGCCAGAGGAAAAATACAGCTCTCTATATTGAGCAATCCTCTTTGTGTTTTGAGATTACAGTTTGTTTTATGAAATGGGACTGATTTTTAGCGATGGTAAACGTGTATTTACATCTGCCGCTTTCGTTTTTTCCCGATAATATTTGCATCAAAGAAACGTTTGCTATTTATCTACATGAATTATCGTCTTTTCTGTTCTACTTTTGTAATCATTATGATTTATCTTCCAATATAAAGGCACTATAAAAGTCAGACATGTACGCAAGGATGAGTTTCTATCAAACAAGGAGCCACATTAAAGCCTTCCAGTGGTTTGCCAAATAAAGTTGCTAAAACAAGCAATCTTTCCAAGAAGGATTCATGTTAGCCACAAGAAGTACAACGGTCACTGAATCATCTCTATACAACACTGTGCTCCTTATAAAACAAGAACTACATGACTGCAGCAACACCCCACGTTCTGTGAATCAAATGTTGCTGTAGTGATTAGTAATTTGCACTGACTGTTGCCTGACATTCAGTTTGTACAGCGGAGAACACACAACATTGAAATGTGACTCATCATGATAAAATGAACTAACCAGAAATAAAACAAAGCTGCCAAATAAACATGGTCGTCATTTGTTGACTGAGAAGCTTTCTGTGGCTTATGCGATAGATATTATTTCATTTCAGTTTGAGAAAGCTGCCATACCTTGATCATTTAACGTCAGCAAGATGAGGGCAGATGTAGTTGCAATATCAAATGATACGCCGAGGATGTATCTGAATGTCAGCAACGTAGCGGTGGAAGTGGAGGGCATGGCAGCAGATAAAGTTTCCAAGGGGAAGAATGAACAGGAGAAGGCCAAGCCCCAAAGCCTGGGGGATGCTTTAGGCTCTGGGCCTGTTCTAAATTGTCTGTAACACAACACGTTTAGTAAGAAAACCCCCCAAAAATTGGCCTTGAATGAAACTCCTACGGATGGAATTACCAAATTAGTCAGTTACAGAGGTTACCATGTATTGTTTAGTCATCAGCTTACATACATCTTTAGATGCATCCGTGCATCCCTAGATAGGTTTTTGTAAAAACATGGTGGTCAAAGGTTGAGGATGCTGCATGATTATGATAACCCAGGAAGGCTGTCAAGGAATTTTTTCAGATTTAACTCCATCATTCACTGGGACTTAGAGAAGAGCTGATTAGATTTTTTGGCCCTCAAAGGTTAAGGTTGCTGTGTCTGTGACCTCAAAAACACTGCCTTTGGCTATAGACAATTTTTTCCGGCTCAACCCTGGAAGCTGCCATATTTGTTTGTTTTTGCATCGTAGTTCCAGTTAGGCTAACCAGAAATACCTGGCAACCGGGTTAGCACAATTAATGCCAGATCAGACCACGGACACTGGAAGACCTCACGAAGTCTTCGATACAACAGTGGATGTTGAAAACCCAAAAAAGGTTCTTGAACACATTGCCCTAGATAGAGAGTGTTTTGTCCATTGACCGGCTACAAATGCCAATGTATATGTACTCCATTGTATGAATTCCATCGCACAACCAACAACAGATGTTGAATCATAGATTTCTTATAAATATTTTTACTCCAAAGGAGAGGCAAGAGATATTGTTTTTGATGTGGTTTGTTAGAACTCTAGTTGATAATTCATGGTTTGAGCATCACAGCACAATTAGCTCTCTTTTGACATTTTCCCAAACTAATCAATAACTCAAAATGTAAATTGCTGTATATTGTAATCCTAAACCTAATTATAACAATAGATTCAACATTAGTTAGCACTTACCTTCCACAAGATTGCTGCAGCTTGGCTACTTGACCGCCCTGGTCCAGCGGCACACATCTCCTACCATCAATGCACTCAAAGAATTTATCACCAGTTATGAAGATAATTTCACACAAATATTTAAATGAATGATTTGCATCCACAAGGGCAAAGATCGGCTGATTTTCCACAAGTATCATAGTCTAGTCACTTCTACTCATACAGTCAATATACCTACAGAGTTTCATAGAGATCGATGCATCTGTCAGTGAATTATTTTAGCTCCATAAACAGAAATACAAATGGAAATTGTACCCTGCTTCACTGGTGAGCAGGAGAAGAGAACGGTCTATTGACATCACCTGAAGTAAAATCCTAAGAGTTCAGTCAAATGTTCATATATTGTAGGAGATTTACATTTAAAGTTTTTGTTGGTGCCCTGCGATGACCTGGCAAAAAGATCCAGGGTCTACCCCTCTTTTTGCCTTTTGGTAGCTTGGATAGGCTACATCAGCCCTGGAGACCCTCTTGAGGACGAAATGGTTCAGATAATGGAAGCATGGATGGACGGATGGGTTACCTTGGTGACTGAAGGTGTTTAAAGTTTACTTCACATTGTAGAGCCAGTAGAGGTAGATGTGTCAAATAACCTTTACATCACAGGTGACAAATTGGTCTTGGACATTTTGTACTAAACTTAATGGGTGCATCAAGATGAGGGCAAGACTTATTAATAACTATATAAACTATATATATGAAATTAGTCAACTAAACTATGTGAAGAAGTTATTCTGTCTGTCTCTGCCATGTAGCCAGTTAACCAGTAATTATAAGTTAAGGAAGATGCCATTTATACTTGGTATGAAATAATTAAAACTGAATTCCATTTAATTTTTGTGGAATTTTGGAGAAAATAAACAGTAGAAATCCTATTTAGTGACTGCTACAACATTACAGATATATGAAAAATTTTGTCTTGTCCAGGGTTTTTTGACAGTGATGCCAATGTGCCTCTTTAAACCTGCTTGGCAACAACAACCCATAATTGAACCTAATTCATCGCCTGCGTCACTTGATGCCTTTCTAGGTTTTGTGTTTGGAGTTCTTTCATCATCTTGGGCCAGGAATCTTTGTAGCATGTGTGTTTGCGTGTAATTATATACCAGTTGCTGAGGAACGATGCCTTTAGCCCTGGCAGTTGCTGGAGGCAGGTTTTCATTCTTCCTGAAAGGCAGACGTGTGAAAGGTTAGCTTGTATAGTCAGATGGGAGTTTATACTGGGATGATGATCAGATGCTGCCTGCATCACTATTGAAGACACCACGCCCTTTGTCTAAGTTTAGCCTTGTTTATGTACACGCTTAACTTGACATTTTCTCCTCAGCTTTCAGCCCAAGGCTTTTTCTCAGACTGGATTCCGTTTCATAGCTGGGATGGGAGTCATGTACTGTATTTTCTGAACTGATCTGACTCAGTTCAGGAAACAAAACAGTTATGTTTAACTGTGACTATTGCCAAAATATTTACACATGGAAGGGCATTTTGTGCCATTTTACTGCACTCACTGTACAGTAAAATGGTCCCTGTCAGTGTTTTACCAGTATAGAAGCTGTACAGTATAATGAAGGACTTGTTGACTCAAGGAGGATTTTCTCAACTGATAAAGGCACTTAATGTTTTAGTCTATCACAGATATTTAACCCATAAAGACCCAGCACTACTTTTGTGTCAGTTCCCAAATGACATTTTCTTTATATTTAATCTTTTTTAACCATAAAGACCCAAACAACCACCATCTACCAAAAGCATCTACTGATATAAACTGTTTAAACCTTGTTGATCCACTAATACATGTAAACAGTTGGTGTAAAATACAGTTATTCTTCTTTTTATGGTTATCAGATATGACCTATTTGGACATTCAAAGGCTCTATAGTTCGTGGAAACACCACCATCTTTTACAGTATTGAGTCACCGGTAAAACCCATGGAGTTGGATCAATGACAGTGGATGAACACACTGGGTTTATGTTCAGTTAATGAGAGATTTAGCTAAAAAATTCACTTTTTGTTCAGTTTTTTCTGTTTTTGATATAATTATCCTTCATTTTACTCTAAACTTTTATGCACATCTACATGATTAGTAAATTTAATATTGGAAAATACCCGATTTTCACTGAAAAAAACACAAAACACAGAAGTTAATATAAGAATAAATGCATAAACTACTTAAGGATGGCAACATATATATTAAAAAAGGGCCTTATGGGTTAAAATCAATAGATTTGGAAATACATGTTTTTTATCAAACTGGAAGAGGATAGAAAACTGTAAATCTGAGAGGTAACTAAAGCTGTCAGACGATTTTATTATTTTCTCAAGTATTTTTGCTTCTGAGATATAGTTGAGTAGAAATATATAAAGCTGCACAAAGTGGAAATTTTCCAGGAAAGCCCCATGCCTTAAATTGTGCAGTGCTTAATGTGTTTCGTCTCAGCTGTGTATTTACAGTGGTAAAGGCGGTAGGGGTTCAGAAAATGTTTCCCCCATTAATCAGTATCAGTGTTCCGCCTGCTAATGACTCAGAGGAGTCCCTGTACTCCCAGTCACTTTCGGTCTCTTCCTGCCTGCGCTTTCTAGGAAAACTCTTCTCTCAGAGCAGCCGCACTCTCTTTCTTCCTGCCTTGATCTCAAGTACCCCCGGTGACTCTGCTCTGCTTCATTGCCCTTTGGTACACACACTGCGAGACAGAGGTTATTGGGGGAGGTGGGTGCAAATAGAGCAGAAAGGTTCCTCTACAGGCCACATCTGGGGAAATACATCTCACTTCTCTTGACTGGGCAAAGAGAGAAAAGTAAGCCTAAAGAAGTCTCTGTAAGTTAATCCACATCTTTTGTCACCCAGTAATGCCGACACTCGTCCACTCCCTAGTACTGTGGAGTATCTCAAAGGAGGATCTCAATGAGTACCGAGTTCGTTCCTATCTCAAAGACATCTGCCCGAAGTTTGCATTTAGTTAAAAAAAAAAAAGAAAAAAAGAAAAACCCTATTGTAATCAAGAGTCACCACATCAAACCGTCCCGCTTCTATAATGGTGCAGTCAAATGTGGAAAGAGTTACTGCGTGTTGTAATTGTAAGTTTACCTCTCTCGATAAACTTAGCAGGTCAAAGGGAAGTTCTAGGTCTGCATCAGTCTCAGGCTTGCCAAAGTTTTAGCCCATTATAGAGTGAAAAGCTATTGTTTGTACAGCATGGAACATATATTACATCACTCTTAGGTACAAAGAGTCTTTGTCTTCACAGATGGGGTTTTCACATGCAAATGTTTTTGCCTCACCTAATATTGCTGCAACAGCTTGAGGTATTATGCATTTTCCCCTAAAAAAACAGGAATATTACATTATCCTCCTCTATCAAAGAAACATATGAGGTGATATAAGAAGCCATATCCGAGGCACTCATGTCAGACCACAGCGTCGCTATTAAGCACTTTGTCAGGCACATTTGGGAAGTGCTCTCTACCAGACTAATCCAATTGGCTAGATTGATTAGCAGTTAAAAGCCTTTCTTCCTCTGGTCGGAGCAATCCGCTCCAAATGCCGCCCGGCGGACTAGCCCCAGCCGCTGTTAGCTTCACTTCCTGTGTAGGGTTTCACTGGGCACGATCGATACATGTAGACTGCTAAGTGGATGAACACTGACACTCACATTTCTCTTCCCTCCACTTTATGGTCCGGAGAATAAAAGCCGAATATGGGTTTATATGGGAGTGTCCCGTCTGTTACAGTAGGTAATAGAACAGCAGAGTTTATGGGAATCCAGAGTGGAAACAGTGCCGTATCATTCCTACATTGGTCTGAATGGAGTGATTGTGGAATTAATGGACAGTGATGTGGCATGTAATACTGGAGAATGTTGAATTGCCAGTTCAGACGCCGTCCATCATTCAATTATCACACACTTACATCTGAGCCACTCCTCCACAACACTGATGCTGCAGGCCTCCGCGCTCCCATTTCTCTTTCTCTGTACTTATGTTTGTTTTTATCTCCATCTGCTCTGGACAGGATGACCAAGTGTGATGTAAAGAATTACCTGGAGAAGATCTATAACGTCCCCGTGGGAGTTGTACGGACCAGGATTCAGTTTGGTGAGTGTCCACTGCTTTGCCTAATGATGTGCTGAGAGCCAGTAAGGCTGCTCTGAACGGTGGCTTTAATGAGCTCTAAGTTACGTCAGCTGCAGTGGAAGGAATTTCAACACAATGATTATTTTCTCATGGTTTATTTTATGTAAACTCTAGGTTGTATTCATATGACTTACAGTTTTATTTTGAGATATTAGTATCAATATCACTACACAGTGACACAGTGGTGCAGTGGATAGCACTCATGCCTCACAGCAAGAAGGTCCTGGTCTTACACCAGTCGACGGGGGTGGGACCTTTCTGTGTGGAGTTTGCATGTTCCACCATCCAAAGACATGCACTGATAGGTTAACTGGTTAATCTAAATTGCCCATAGGTGTGAATGTGAGAGTGGTTGTTTGTTTCTATATGTCAGCCCTCCAATGAACTGGCGACTCGTCCAGGGTGCATCCCGCCTTTGCCCTTAAGTAGCTGGGATAGGCTCCAGGTGACCCCCATGACCCTAATGAGAATAAATGGGGGTTCAGAAAAAGAATGAATGTATCAATATATCAAAGTACCAACACATGGCATAGTACAAGTTTACCTAAAAAGTTTCTTTTTTTACTCAAAATGTGGCATGCTTCCATCTTTTACATTGGGCCCAGCCCTAAGCAGATACTTCTCGGTCCTAATTTGCATAGCCCCCAACTAGCAGCTACTTTCCCCAAACCATTCACACAGTCCGTCAAGGAAGGCCCAACATCCACCTCGCAGTTTTCCAAGAATATTCTCCCATTTGATTATAACATCAACAATTCTGGTCCAATACTTCAGGAACTATAGGAGACCTAATGAAGTCTGACATTGTCCACTTTATGATAGTCTACACAGTCCTGGACAAAAGTCTTGTTTCATGAGTACACAATAATGAAAATATCTAATATCTCAACTCCTGATAATGTAAAAAAGATCAGCAATGACTCAAAATAATTCCAAAGAACTAGAGATTCTTACATGTGAGCAACTTGAAATTAAAAAAAATATATATATTTTGAATATTTACAGCTTGTTAAAGATCCACATAACAGTTTTGTCCTGGACAAAAGTCTTGTTGCAGTTAGCTGCAATTTGTAGCCCACAATAAACAAAGATAACACAAGTAAAGGGCTTGGTGCTCCAAATCTGGGTAATTTTCAAATATAAAAACCTCATATGATATGATATACGATACATGGCTTATGATAACGATAATATCTTGGTTTTGCGATAGTGCAATTAGCAATAAGGTTCTCTTAATAACCTACGATATATCCATGTGTTTATAGGGGTGAAAAGAAAACAAACAAAAAATAAATGTCATAGTTTATATTTTTTATCATAATTTAACCAGAGTACAAACAGCAGTAGTGCAAAAACAATGACTATTTTAGTTCAACAGGACTGGAAACAGGATGTTTTTTTTTTAATGTGTCTGACAGTGACGCTATTTTAAACATAATATCATAACTCATATATATATATATATATACATGCCATGTTTAATTGGTGTGTTATCTGTATACATAAACTTTCACGCCCAACACGCCATTATTTACCTCCTGTCAAATCTGAATGGATGCGCCCTGAGGGTTAATGTTACGGTTACATGAACCGGAGATCTGGGCATACATTTATCTCCATTAAAATAGCTTTGAATAACATGTGAACAGTAGAGAATGTGAACGGATAATGTGTAAAATGACATAAGGAATGGCATGACAATACTGTTTTATCAGATCAGTCTGATTTAAACTCATTCATAAACTTGTCGTTTCATGTCTCATCAGTGGACATGATTTTTGTGCTGCTCTGTGTGTCGTATTTTTCTTATCCAGCTTTGTACCATCCACTTATAGAAGACAAAGTCAGTCCACACTTTGGATTTATCGATGCAAATGCTGCATCTGCCAGTTTAACTTCCCTGCTCGTATATATTAGTGCCATTGTTTGTTTTTCTTCTGTGACTTCTGCCCAATTTTCAGCCACTTGCGTTAGTAGCGACCCCTGGAGGACATATTAAACACTGACTCCACACACTGGGGAAAGTGAAGGAAAAGTGAAAGAGGTTTATAGCAGCTATACTTGAATAGTAATAGCCTTTTAAAAAATTGATATGCAGTGAGAGCGAATCAGTAATCGATCGTAAGATTAACTATCGCAATATTTTGCATATCGATATTTTGTTACACTCCTAATAAAAATGGAATTCTGACACAAGACACCAGTTCAAGGTCAACAACTTATCTGATAACATGTCCAAGATCAGCCCACAGACCAAAGTGGTCATCATAAAGAGCTTGACGTCCAGGTCTCCTGCTGAAATGTCAGACATCTTCAGTAAATCTAAGCGGCAAGTGGACATGATACCAAGAAACTGGTGACGTTCTGGACAAACCCAGGCCTAACAGACCCCACAAGACAACCGCTCCAGAGGACAGACTGATGGTTCAACAGTCTACTGCCAAAAGACGGAATTTAAATTTTTATACCATAATGCAGTAATAGACTGAATTTTTATTTGTTTTTGTTTCTTACTTTAGAAAAGGATACAATTTCTTGACTATAATTTGATTAATTATAATTTGAGACAAAACTTTTGTCCAGCAAGAAATTGATTTGTTCATCATTATCAAGCAATAAATATTATGAAAATCCCTGAAATTTTATTTTGGTAGACTATAAATAAAGTGCAAATGCTTATTATCATTATAAGTTATAAATGTCTCCAATTGGTCAATTAGCATTCAAGTTATTGGTTGTTTTGAGTATGATGGGTACATGTGACTTTTGTCCAGGACTGTTGTTTTTATGACATTAGCCATGCAACAGGGATTCCTCATCCAAAACTGACTGATTGTTCTTTTAGACATGTCATTGAAGATATACCACTGTACCCTCAATTTTAACATTTTAGATGATTTCAAGATGGTGTAAATTGATCAAATTCAACTTATTATATGTTGAAGACTGTAAAGTCTCATACCAGCGGTTATTGGCGATAGCAGTTTCAGTTTACGATGTAACTGGTCCTCCCATTGATATGCAGCAGTGTGTTTTCCAGTGGCTTGTTGCGGTAGTGGTTAGCGTGCCTGGCTCTCCTTTCCCCCTAACACACAGCTGCTTATCTGAAAATCTGCTGCTGCGGCACTCCAGCCTCCAGCTGTCCCAGGACACCCCATGCTCCCTCCACACCAACACATACTCTTGCGCTCCCAAACCTGAAGTTTCAAGAGCCTAAATGCTCCATCCCCTCCGCACATCCCAACCCCTAATTTCCCTCCTCCTCGGTCCCACCAAGGGTGATCATACAGCTAACAAGAGTGTGATGTCACTGACTTAATAATCCTCTTGGCTATTTATAGGAAGAGGAAACAGCTTGGGTTTGCATGGACTGTTTTGGGAGCTCCCTACGAGTTTAGGAATTTGCAAGTTCAAGGAAGAACAGAGGGATTAGACATATGGGTAGCTTTAAGCAGGCGAAATGATGAGGCATGTGCCCCCTCTGTGCCGTGCCTAAAGGGCCACGAGGAGCCCCCTCTAACTCTGGAGGAGAGACTGGCAAGGAGACAGGGAGAGAGAGGCGCCTAGCTTAGCCTAGCCCACAGTGCAGAGGACCTATTAACGCTGTTTATTAGGGTTGTGTCAGTAAAAGCTAGGTTAAAGGAAAGCCCCAAGGTGGGTGGGAGGGTCAGAGGAAAGAAGTGAGCTGTGTGGGGAAACATGGGGATGGGGAAAAAAGGGCAGCTCAGGGCCCCCGGTGATCCCGAGGTGCGTCAGAGAAGGTATCCCTGTCTGCGTCAGGAGTTCCACTCAATTGGCAGCATAAAGACGGGAACAGGCAGTGAAGAGAGAGGGGCGCAAACGACCCTTTCTTCCCTCCATGGGCGGCAGGGGTATTTTGGAAGGAGTTGCCATGGTTACCTCTCTGGCCTGGGATTTGTAACGTGATAGCCGGCTGCCAAACCGCAATCTCAAAGTGGGAGAAATTGTGCTTGCGTTTGCGAATGTTGTATGAAAGCTCTGTCTGTATGCGCTAGTAAATGGCTACTTGCTTTGAAAGAAACACCCATAGCCTGTTACGCGTGGCCGTTTTTTTTTATTTTTTTATTTTTTTATTTTTTTTTTATTTTTTTTTTTTTATTAAGGGACAAGTCAGTTTCTTACCTTGCTCTTCCACAACGTTTCCCCACGGACCTCATCAGCAATGTAATCACAAACACATACAAAGGCACACACACTTTGTTACCTCTGGCTCCCACCCACACAGGGCCTCCATTTAGCTGGGGGGGTGGAGGGGGGGGTATTTTACAACCCTGCTCAGGGCTTTCCCTGAGCACTGGGCTGTCTGGCTAGTGATTACTAGCTAAACGTACCACATAGACACAATATACACACACGCGCGCGCACACATACACACACACACACACACACACACACACACACATACACACACACACACACATACACACACATACACACACAAATGACTCATTACAGCGGAATGTTTCCCTTGTTTTTCATGTCATAAACCGTTCCCATGGCAATGGCACTTACTCAGAGGGCCTGTTGACTTGACCACCAGGGTCTTATTGAGATTCAATTTCTAACGCAGGGATGAGCCGGTTGATGCGCTATTCATTATCCATCACTGATGAACGTTTTTGGCTCACGTTACTTAATTGATACCTGCTTAAAGTGCCTCAGACTTTGTCAGAAGGAGCTCATTTACATACGTTCTACACATGCACTTAGAGAGGTGTGACCGGAGCCGCCGGGCCTTCACTCATAATCTGGATCAGGCTTTGCTTTGTCACACACGTGACGACGCGGCGGTCCCTCAGGGAAATGAACTTCACTGTACAGAAGCATGTCTTCTTTTGGGTAATTATAATTGCTTTCTAAGTAATTTAACATCAGAACTGTGTAGTGACATGGATGAAATGCTTTGCATCTTTAAAACTGTTAATTGTGTTTCGACTGAACATTTGTGTCTGCATCAGTGAGTTCATCTGTCAGACTGGGAGCAGGTGTTTGACCTAAAACTTTGCTTCATATCACACTAGGACTGCAGGATATCGGAAAAAACTGACAGTGTGATTTTTTTTTTTTTAACCCAGCAATATATATTGTGATTTTCTTCATTTTTGGTCATTTTGTTTATGTTTTTGGAATTTTCTTCTTTGTTTTTAGGGATTATCTTCATTTTTGGTCATTTTCTTTGTTTTTGAGAATTTACGTCTTTGTTTTTGGTGATTTACTTCTTCATTTTGGGGGATTTTTTTCATTTTGGGTCATTATTTTCATTCATTTTCTGAACCCGCTTTATCCTCATTAGGGTCACGGGGGTCGCATGGAGCCTATCCCAGCTACTTAGGG
>JAPTGZ010000023.1:7091849-7103265 GCA_029814645.1 Fowleria isostigma | reverse complement strand
GAAAGAAAAGAAAAACAAAAAAAAAACGTTTTATGTATGAACTCTGAAGATGCCTGAAACTATCAGCACCACCTTTTATTTTCAATTTTTAAAAATTAGTTTCAGCAGGGAGCTCAAATCAAGACAAATTGTTATTTGCAGCGATGGCCTGGCTGTAATTGCTACTAGGCAGCAGTTGATTCACTGGGCACACGTGAGACAAACACAGGGCTCGTAAGCGTTAGTTTGTCTGGAGAAGCATCTCCGTGTTTGACCTGGCTTCAGACAGCGGGCTAACTCTCGCTTTAATGATAATAATAAGGCTAACATGGTATAGCCTCTCTCCCTCCGAGCCCACAATTACTATCCAGGAACACTGCATACGCACACAGTCTGTCTGGGGAGCAAGCCACCGGATAATTCCTGGTTACCTTTTGCAGCCACTTCTCACAAACACACTTAACAGACTAATAACCCGAAAAAATGTTAAACGCTTATAAATATACACTGAAATACAAGTGTACTCCCAGATAGGTTCATTCAGGAAAATTCACAACATGCACATGAATGAAAAACAGCACGTACAGAGACTAAAAATTGGATTTCCTGCTGTAGTTCTCATGTCCAGAAGTGTCTGGTCAGGGTGAAACCACTGTCGTTACCTCATCTCTAAAGCCCCTTTCACACAGTGCTTCTGTTACAGGAATATTTCACCCTTATTCTGGAACGACGTCTATGGAAACAAAGCGGTGCGATCATTTGGTCCCACCTTTAACTGCAACGCCTCTGGACGGACGCTGTAATAAATGATTCTGCGGTGATGTCGATTTTAATTCACGTATTAGGTAAGATATATTCAACATAATTGTGTCTTTGATTTGTGGCAGTTATTTAATTCCCTTTCAAATGAAAATGTTTTGAATAAAATTCACTCATTGTAGTTAAATGAAACATAAGCATTCTGGTTATTTAATTCCAAACACAGAAAATATTGAGTGAATTCAAATCAATGTGATCAGCCAAAGTACATTTTTTTTAACCCTTGTGTGGTGTTCATATTTTTTGTCATTTTGTTTTGCCTTTGCTGGTCACATTTATGAATTAAACTCATTTTTAGTTTACATCGATTGCAGTTGTTATGTCGTCCATTTCAAATTGCTCAGAGGTTTTTCTTTCATCAGACAAGTGAAGTTTGAGAAAATTGTTTTTACCTGTTGACGGTTTTGCCTAATCCTTCAGCCTTCATCAGAGCTGTCAATCATTCCTGCTGATGGACAGATGTTGAGTATGGATTAAACATGTGGAAGATCCCACTCACAGCTACTGTACAGCTGCTATGTGTGTTCTCAGGTAAAATGCTAATGCTAACAAGCACACAGTTTTTAGCTACAAAACCGGGGAATCAGGTGTGAACTCTGGTCCTTCAGAGCTACTATCCTCATGTTCTAGATGTTTCCCTCTTCCACACACCTGACAGTTGTTTTTCGGTCTTCTGCAGAGATGGGTGATCAGTTGATCATTTGAATCAGGTGTGTTGAGGAGGGATACATCTGAAACATGCTGATAGTTCTCCAGGACACCCCTGTAGTAGTAAAATATTGATTAAAGGATACTAATATTTCAACATCGATTTAGGTACCATATTTGTCAGACTATAAGTCGCTTCGGAGTATAAGTTGCACCAAAAAAATGAATCATGAAGAAGAAAAAAATATATATAAGTCAGACTGGACTTCAAGTTGCATTTTGTGGGGGAAATTTATTTTACAAAATCCAGGACTAAGAACATGCATTTCATCTTGAAAGACATGTTATAATAACAATAGAATAAAGAACAACAGGCTGAATAGGTGTCTAGTATGTTAATGTAACGCATTAACAGTTATTCACATACACTATAGCATGACAGTGGGTGGCCCTGTCACTGTGCCTCCAGTTGATCATGCGCTCTGGCTACTTAGCCAAGGGGATATTCCGATGGCCGACTGGTTAGCGTGCGTGACTATCACCCAGGAGTCTGGGGTTCGAAACCTGCCCAGGCCCTCTTTGTCTTGCTACAACAGCATAAAGAACAGAACAGAGAGGATGACCAGGAGGAATAAAAATAACAAAATTGTGAGTCCAAACAGGAAGAGGGCGGCTGTGGCACAGGTGGTAGAGTGGGTCGTCCAATGATCAAAGGGTTGGCGGTTCAAATCCCGCCTCAAACTGTCCACATGTCAAGGTGTCCTTAGGCAAGACACTGAACCCTAAATTGCTCCCAGTGAGGTCTGAACATGCCTGGCATAGTGGCAGCCCACTGGTGTATGAGTGGGTGAATGTGAAACTAGTATTGTAAAGCACTTTGAGTACCATTAATGTGTAGAAAAGCACTATATAAGTACAGAACATTTACCATTTAAGATACCAGTAGTTGTCACAAGTCCAGCGCGCCCTCTCACAGGGTGTAGGTAATGTTTACTCCTTGGTCATGTAGGTCAGTGTGAAATAACATTTAAGAACATTTGAAATTATATATTTTAATATATACAAGTCGCAAAAAAAAATGAAAAAAGTGTGACTCATAATCCGGAAAATACGGTAGTTGTGTACCGCTGGAGGATAAACCCATGATGTGGGAACAATATCCTGGTGTGCTAAAAGCAGACGGAAAACATAGCATTTAGCAACTGGCTAAAACAGATCAGATACCAAAAACTATAGAGTCATAACCGAAAGTTAGCTTAAAATAAAACAATATATTGATTTACTCTGAGATGCAAGAACATTGTTGTTCCTTTGTGCGTCTGGTCTGTACATGAATTGTCAGGACGCTGAGAAACCCATGTTTACATACCAACGAGAATGAACCACAAGAGAAAGCATGCCAAACCTAGCAACTGTAACCATGGGGGGTGGGACTTAGTGAAGGGTGAATTGGGGAAAGCAGGTCCGCTGTGTAAAATTCTATCCTGTCTCACCTCCTCCTTTGGCTGTGGAAATGGATCAATGGTGGAAAGACGGTGGGATCACTATCTTTCCTTTTTTCCAGGATCTCTTTTTAGAAGTGACTTTAGATTCCTGAAAACCCCCAGAGGGTATTGTTGTCAGTGAATCTGTTTCAGTGTTAATTAACATCAAACAAAGGTAATTTGGGGGCACATGTAGCCTCTAAATTCTAACTGTATTGTTCCAAAGTAAAGCCTTAGATGTGGCTGTGGAAAAACCCCAGGTATCCACTCTACAGTTCAATGGGCAGGGTTCTCATTCTTCTCCTCTAAAGCATGTTTGGAAGGTGTTTTAATCTTTGGTTTCCAGGGGATTCTCCAAAATAAAAGCCTTAGATAAGAGCTCAGAGATACTTTTAATTCTGCCATCTTTATTCTTCAACAACTACGTACATGTACTGTGTGATCGCTATATAGTGTGAGCTGTAATCATCACGGGTTTGCTTACTCAATACCACCAAAGGGCAATAAATTCAACTCATTATCTTCACTTTTTGCCACTTTTATGACTCAGCTGTATCCTCTAATGTAGCTTTATCTGGCTGAACATTAATCAAGCCCATCCTCTCTGAACACTTGCCCCACTTATCTGCCTCGCTCTCCACACAGCAGTTGGATGAAGTGGTTTTTGTACCGTTTGACTGAGCAGGTGTAAATATTGAACCATGGACCGGTGTCTGGTGAGTTTGCTGGCCGCGTGCCGTTGCCCCCAGTGCTCACTGGTGCAACGCATGCAGACAGCATACAGTCGCATTTTAGACAAACACACCACAGCCAAAGGTCCAAAGGCAAAAACTAGATATTGCATTATTTATTTTTGAGTATATTTATGTGTATATTTGTGATTTCATTCTCCGTTGCACTGAAAAAATCCACTCAAGGGCTTAATCTTGTTTCATATAATATATCCGTATATAATAATAAAAAAAAACATGTATTTATAATATTTTAACCTCCTCTCGGATTAACTCCCAACTAAATTTAATATCAGTGCCTGTGATTGACAAGTAAATTCACTGCATATGACCAGTCGCTTTTCCATTGAATCTCAAATTATGCAAATATAAAAAAAATTTGCCTTATCAAAAAAGAATGATTCATTTTTTTTACTGGTAAAATGTGTGTTATTCAAGCGTGGTGAAATTAGTATATCACAAAAATACAATGGCAAGATGTTTTTTCACAACTAGAACAAAAAAAAACCTTGATGTTGATTAATGTTACAAGTGAAGAAGAGGAGTTTTTTAAAAAAAGAAACATGGACACACCAGGAAACCCAATCATTTTTTGTATTTAGTACAAGATAGAGGGGTATTATATTTATTTATTTAATTTATTTTGTTATTTGATTAGGACAACGCATATTAATGAACACTCAGTACAGTTAGAAAAACAGGACTTTGTGCAAATATGCCAGATTTAGCTGGGAGCTATTTTCATCTGTAGTCCTCAAACATTTAAAAACAGAATAAAACATACAAACACATACAATATTAATGAATATATCTGTAAATCAATGTGATATTTATGTTTGTTGACAGGTTTATGGACTGACTTCTCGTATTAAATTTGTAAATAAACAAATCATCACATTTCTGATTTAATGGAAAAACTGACATTACGCACTTCTGTTTTTTTCAACATTTAGTAAATATTGGTAATAAGTGTTGGTAAAGTTGTATACTAGTGGGGATTTAAGGTATAAAATTGTGTATTATATATATCGTGTACACACAATGTTTTACAACCAGTGTCTTGATGTATATTACTCTATGAATATTTTTCTGTGTATTTTGCTATGAACACTTCTATATGTATATTTTTAAATATATTTATCGATCTATATTTTTATATGCATATTCTCCATGTATATTTTCTATGTATATTCCTATATGCATATTCTCAATGTATATTTCTCTACATATATTTTGATATGCATATTCTCGTTGTATATTCTTTATGTATAATACTATATACGTATTCTGAGATGTATATGAGGTGTATATGATATGTATGAGATGTATATGAAAAGTATTGATTATTGTACATGTATATGAAATTGCCACTGTACCTGGAGTGCATGAGCTCGAAACGAAATAAATGAAATGAAATGAAAAATTTTCCACGTATATTTTCTATGTATGATTCTATATGCATATTCTTTATTTTCCTATATGCATATTCTCAATGTATATTTCTTTATGTCTATTTTGATATGCATGTGCTTGATGTATATTTCTTTATATATAATTCTACATGCCTATTCTCCATGTATATTTCTCTATGTATACTTGCTTATGTACATTTTTGTGTATATGGTATTTACAGCAAATTTCCATGTATTTCTGTGCATATATAATGAGATGTATATGAACAGTGTTGGATATTGTGCATATGTGTGTAATTGGTGTTATATATGGAGTGCATAAGCTTGAAATAAGCTACTAAATTAAACTAAACTAAACTAAACTAAACTAAACAAAACATAAGTTTTTCACAGATGTCCAATGGAAAAGCCACCACTGCCAAGTGTTTATTGTTAAATTTCCTTTGGTTTCCTTCCTACTCTACATATCTATACTGCTTATCGACTTTGTTTAAGTGGTACAATATAACAGCAGATAAAAAGCGATTGAACAGAAGTTGTTTACATTTGAATGGGGTGTGTTTTACAACACCACAGTCACAGGAAAACCACATTTCTCTCCCTCTTACCGTCTTGTTTTAATTTAATTTTTGACCCGTATAAAAACCTGGGGTTGCCTGTTAAGAATGAAAAACGCTGGAATGAGACAGCGCCTATAAAGTGTTTGTTTCCAGCTGAAGTGAATGGCGATCCGAGCCACACACACACACACACACACACACACACACACACATAAACACACATTATCCAGCGTCTCATCCTCGTACATGCCGGGACTCTTAATGTGGAAATACTACATCTAGATGTCATCTGGCTCTAAAATAAGCTCCCGATTGCCATAATATCATCTGTTCTTTTCCATCATCTCTTGCATCACAGTGCATATGTTCTCCACCGTGGCACAGTTTACTGGTCTCCCATAGGCAGACCATTAATTGCTTGGCGCCTCTCAAGAAAAAAAAGAGAAAAAAAAAAAAAAAAACAGGAAAAAAGCAAACAAAGAAACAGTTTTGTTAATAGCCTGCTGCTGTTGGCTGCTGATTTGGCCCTAGTAGTAATGCCAATTCTTTTGGAACACACACAAACATCATACTGCCACCCATCATTAGCAGGGCTCTGTGAACATAAATGTGTCTGTGTGGGTTTCAAATTCTTTTTGTGCACACGCATATGTAAATATATGCATATGTTTTGGGTTTTTTTTTTTTTTTGCTTTTCTATATGTGTATCCATGCATGTTGATTTATATTTGTGTTAATGTGAATATACTGTTTCCAGTGGGGTTTCCTTGGGGAGAAGACACCCTGGTGACACTGCCATAATATTTAAGTACACACACACACACACACACACACACATATGCATTCACATATACATAGTCTTTCAGCTGTGGCGTTTTTGGATGACGTCCCATCCACATTACTCTAGCATGAGAATGACATTGACAGTCTTGGGCTACAGGATGGCACAGGAGACAAAAACAACTGCTGCCAGCTTCCATGGCAAGTATAAACAGACAATAGTTTGGAGTAGCCAAATGGCACAGTCCAAATGTCCTTCTCCAGCAATTTCCTCACAAATATTTGCTCATCTGTTGTGTTTGCGTGAATACGTGTCATCACGGTATATTCAATGATATTTCACGTCTGTCAATCACACAAAAAGCTGTTGTTGTAACCCTTTATAGGGCACTGAGGAATACTCTGAAATTCAATATTTCAACCGTAGTGTATTAGTTTTGTGAAATTTAAAAAAAAAAAAAAAGTTCTCGTCATGTAGAAAATCAAGATCAGTGAAGTTACCATATTTGGTTCCTTGCCCATAAGTGGTAAAAAAAAACAAAAAACAAAAAACGAAGAAGTATACAGTTATGGATGTTTTCTTCAATTTCTTGTTCATTTTAATGCCTGGTACAACTAAAGGTACATTTTGGACAAATATAATGATAACAACAAAAATAGCTCATAAGAGTTTAATTTAAGAGCTGATATCGATCAATTTCCATGGTTTTCTTGATAACCAAAATTACATAAGTTCTTACATCAATATCTATGACATTGTACTGATAAAAACAGTGCCTTTAGTCATTCCATGTTTTCTTTTCTCTCTGTTTTAGTCACATGATACACACAGGAGTTAGTACTTGATAGCATAACCATTGGTTTTGATGACTTTTGATGGTCTAATAACTTCTTCTGCAACCATATTTCTGCATTAAAACATAAAAAAAAACTATAAATTATATAATTCCAACAATGTGAGATGAAGATAAATCCATGTTTTTATTTAGTGTAATTGCCTGTTTCATTTGGTTGCTTGCATCATATTCCCCAATGTATAACTCAACTTGCTGTTTCATTAGAATTAAATGATGTAACATCCATATACAACACCTCACATAAGGTGAATAAAAATTTTATACACTGCCTGTAAAAGGGATTTCTGCCTGAGTCAGGCCACATTTTCTCCAGCAATCGTAGTGAGAAGAAAAGTTCCCATGATTCCACGCTACTTCACAGCGTAACTACTGACTACTTTTGTTACTGAAATGACATATTGTGCATTTAAATGTGAACATTTTCTCACCCATAATGGCAATCTTAACTTCTTTTGGTTGGTGACCATGTCTGTTTTCAGACATTTCATACGCAGTTAATTTATTAATTGAGAAATTACTAATAGACAGTTAAAATAGTCATTAGTAGCAGTGCCCATGTGTTAGTATGAGTCATACTTGCATCCATATGTGGATGGTTATAATGTGAGCCTTTTGTTGGTGCGAGCTGCAGTGCTTACTAAGACCCTAATTGGTCTGCCTGCCTCAGCTGCTTGATGGCAAACAGACTCAGGTGTGTGACAGACACCACCCTCCTCCACTCTCCCTTCCTTCTCCTCCTTCGTCTCTCATTTCCCAGTCTGGTTGACTCACTTTTAATGACTTTTGAGGCCCGTGTTGTGGCCGCTGTTCTCTACACTACTAATGATTACAATTTGTCCAGCCATCTGATTAAGGAAGTGGCTATTAGAGTACCATGCCACACTTAAAATCATCCCCCACTGACTCTGTACAGAGAGTTTTATAGGCACAGGCGATGGAGTGTCACTGAGGAATAGCTCCACACCATCAAAAGCTCTAATGATCTTAAATAGCATATGCATGTATTTTACAACTGTACTGCTCATAGAAAAACCACAATTATATGGAATATCATTCACAAGGTGCAGTTAAATACATATATTTTGGAAAGAGGAGTTTAGATTGTGGTGAAATGAACCCAGACAGGAAACAAAACTGATTTTTACAGGGCAGGGGCACCCGAGAGTAATTACTTATAACATAGGTTGAGGTCTGTAATAAACAATTACTTGGATTACACCAGCATCGAGCCTCATAAACACGGTAGCTCTAAACTACACCTGAGTTTTCAGTCTGTCTGGATGCTGAGCCAATGCACTACCTCATTGGAGAACCATGTCTGACAGTTTGGCGGTTCTCCAAGCAGGCGAACACAGGTTTTAAATGCTCTCATCATGTTATGTTTTATTACGACTAATTCAGTGGGGATAAGGAAACAAGATAAGCAGAGTCTGTGCTTGATATTGGTAACAGACTGATCTGGAGAATAAAGAGAAGTGGCAGGTCGGGGTAAAAACAAATGCACCAGTGGAGTGGTGTGACAGTAAGAAACAGAGATCTGTGAGTCATGATGCTCTTTCAAAGAGTCGAGGGATCATCCACAAATAAAGTGCAGGCCTTATGGTTCCCTCTATCCAGTACAAATGTTCTGTTGCTCTGTCCCCCAAAGGCCAATAAAACAAACAGCATGGACTGCACAACACACTAACTCCCCCACCTCCTGAGGAGTGTCATCTCAGCAATCGCTCTTTTTTCCTTCTCTCCAGTCCCGAGCTCCTTAGTATTTTATATTAAATCTTTTTTTTTTTTTTTGCTCCTGACCTCTATTCTTCTCTAAACTGTAAATTGAACAGGTTAGGGACACTTGGATAGAAAAATTGCCCTAAAATACCCACAGTGCCAAACTCTTCAATCATTTTGCCCTTCCCTCCATTCCCTGGTGTATCTGTCTTTCCCTCAGTCCTCTCCTGGCCTGACTCCAGGCCTCTGTCGGTAGGCGTAATGTTGGAACGCTCTGCTCCCCTCGGCATTGTCCAGCCATGGAACATGCAGTCAGATCTTACACTTTATTACCACTTTGTAAAAAATAACTTAGAACCTTTATTTAAACTAGGAGATATATTGAAAAAGCAACCTCATTTACAATATAGCCGAGACAAACCACAGAACATTTAAACCATACACTGAACATATCAGAAATACTACAAAGTAAGAGTGACAGTGGTGAGTTAAAAACAGAGGTCTACTTAAAAATGGGAGCAACTGGAAGTAAGGTAAGATGCAATTATGGATTTAAAGCACAAAACATCTGGCACATGCAATGATCATATCAGAAATACAATAAATTAATACATAAATGATTAAATGAAATAAAAATGATAAAATAATATAAAAAAATAAAAAGTGATGGAGACAAATTAAAAACAGAGAAGTCTACATAAAAACAAGAGCAACTAGAGGTAAAAAAAGAAAAAAAAGAAAAAAGATGCAATTAACTGAAAAGCAGTGTCATTCACAACCCCTGATCTTCTAGGAGCATGTGGTGGTGCAGACGACCTGCCCACTGCTTGAGGTGTATGTACTTCTATTTTCCTCGTCATGCTGTGTTCAGCGGTTAGTTTCTAGATCTGGTCAAGGCCAGTATGATTCATTTTGTTCTTCTTGCTCACTACAATGCTCTTAATGTGATGCACTCCTACCTGAAAGACACAACTCTAGGCAAAGAACACCCACAATTTTCTAAAGCTACTTTAAAATGGTAATGATTGGAACTAAAAATGCAAAAATGACATTGCGTTCTTTTATTTCCATGTTTAGATGTGTGTTTTTGGGGGAAATCTGCATGCAAAATGTTTGAAATTTCCTATTTAGCGATGTAATATGCACGCCAGGTCAGTGGTGCCTGCAGATGTATATCTGTATGCCCTGTGCGAGTGACATCAGAGCGAGAAAGAGACAGTGATACATATAGAAACATAACTTGAAGCTGATGGAGAGCCTTACACAAGAGTGGATCTGAGGTCTGAGGGACTGTGCCTGGCTGGACTAACGAAATATATTACAGTTTTGAAAAATATACAAAATGTATAAATGACATGTAAATACTAGAACAAATTATTGATATCAAATCCAGTAACATTGTGGTGATTTGAGGAAAATACGTAATGGAGCCGATGACAGAAATACAGCAGAGTCAGGGAGGAAAGTTCACAAGTACCAGCCGTTCTCTGGGAGCGATCTTACCAAGACCATACGTGCCAAGTTCACAAGACTGTACTCTGTGTTCTTGATTTGGAGAAACAGCCACAATCACAAAACTACTGGTGCATGCCTGTGATGTAAACAGTTTTGTGTTTTTAATAGTTTAGACAGTGATGTGAAGGTGGAGCATTTTTAAGATTTCCACTTTGGAAGATGGTTTCACTTTTGTGCATTTTCAACCCCCAAAAATGCTTTTACCTTTTAAAGGAAAGGCACATCTGATAAAATACTTGGCCGTTTTCACCTGAGAGCATTGTCCTGTAAACTGGGTCTAAATCTATGGGTTGAATACACAGAGCACACAGGAGGTGGAAGCATTTGCATTGGCTGTATTCCCTCTTGAACACTCCCTTTTTAAAGAGCATAACGACTATGAAACAGTTAGAAAACACAGTATTATTCTTTTATTTATAAATGGATGGACAAAGTCTGAGCAGGGTTTACAAATAAAGAACAATAAATATGACAAAGTTTACCTTCATGTAACAATATATATGCACTCAAACAGAAGTATTTTAGTATCATAAATGGACCTAAGAAAACTAATGGCTCTCTCGAAAGCCAGTATTTGATTTAGGTTTTAAGGGATATTAAGTCCAGCCCACAATGACCTTGACCCACCTATCATGAAACAGAAAGAGGAAGAAAAAAGTTGTTCTGAGCATCAGTAGAAACAAGGCAGATTTCATAGAATGGTCACGATCCCTCTGTACTCATCAGCAATGTTAATGATAATATAAGGATAATTATTTACTGGTGAAAATATTATTATTAGATCCTCAAAATTGTACACACACCTATGTGTCTTAACCATAAGGTAACACTTACTGCTTCTATCTATCTATCTATCTATCTATCTATCTATCTATCTATCTATCTATCTATCTATCTATCTATCTATCTATC
>JAPTGZ010000023.1:6887138-6901842 GCA_029814645.1 Fowleria isostigma | reverse complement strand
TCTCTCATAATATACAAACAAACTTTGTCCGATGATGTCCATTTCATCAAATATCATGTGGTGCGACCCTTATATGTCATTGACCCAAAAACAATTGTTTAGAGAATAGAATATATGATGAATAGGTCCACACAATATATTAAAAAAAATCATGAATATATATATTGCAAACAAGTGAATAATTTCTTTTCTTTTTTTTTCCTTCTCTTTCTGTTTTCCACACCATGGGGTACCACAGTGGTTTTCTCGACCACTCTAACATGATAGTTTTTCTGGTATAAAAACTGCAGTAATGCTACTGCTGCTGTTTGAATGTACGTTTACATGTTTTTAATGTTAAAAAGATGTGAATATCTTCAGAACACAACTTTGTCCAAGGCCTGAACACTTATATTTAAACATTTTATTTGTATTTACCAAACCAGGCATCAATGGAATATAGTTTAGTTAAAGCTCTTCTATTGTGGTACTGACAGTTTAGTTATTATCAAATACATCCATGTCATTTACACATTGTTGTATGTGAATAAAATGACCAAATATGTGACTGTGTTTGTGTCTGAAGGTCTATTATAGTAACAGCATCGCCAGGTTCTACCACTGAACTGTGTCACTGTTTGTAGTAGTACAGTAGCTTGTCTTAAATTATAAATAACTGAGTCAACATACAAACAATTGGTTCATTTTAAGTTAAGGTTGACCTCAGAAGTCTTTATTATCTTAACAAAAAGACTCATTTTCCTGCAGAACTGGAGTAAGCCACTGGATCTTTTGGAAGTGCAGTATAATTAAGACTTAAATACATAACATTATGGATATGTCACTTGTTTTGCTTTCTCTGCTTGTCTTTGTTTTCACTTTGTAAAAAAAATAATATTCTTGATTCACATACTTATTTGTTGTATTTTAACATACAATTCAAATTGTGAAACATAATGTACTACCTCAGTGTGCTAGTGATGTTGTACAAGCATATAGCACATAAACCAGTCTTTGTAATTTTAATTTTACTGACTGTTTGTTTGTTGAAGTTTGTTTATCATTTGTAAAGTTGTAAAAAAAAAAGTTGAATATATAGAAGCTTATAACAATGTAAAGGAACATTTTTATTCATAGATGAAATTGGTATTTCTGTAGGTGAACGACATAATGTCATTACGGCTGTCCGATATTAGTATAACATGCAATATAAGTGTACGGCATTGTGATCGTGATAATATTGCGATATTATGGTGTCGATTATATTTTGAGATAATGTAACCCACTGTGTCGGTGCACGCTAACACTGTCCACTGACTCAAAATGACTCACTGTGAAAGCAGATCAGCGTGATAGTAATAGTCAGACAGTTTGTCCAAGAAGGACCGTGGCTCCAGGATGAAGGTGGGCAGCACCACTTTGGACAGATCCATCCCAGGTCGCAGCTGTTTGAGCAGACTCCAGATCAGACCCTTGTTCTCCTCCGATACCGTCTCCACCTGGGACGCCTCTCCAGCCTAATGGGACACACACAGACACAGGTCAGGCTGCTTTAGATCTACATTCTATACTTTTTCCAGACCCTAATTTCCAGTTGTCTTGGTAAAAAAAAAAAAAAAAAATTAAAATTAAAAAAAACTTGTGACATTTGAGTAAATAGATCATGTAAATAAATTGTGGAATTAACCCATAAAGATCCAGCGCTACTTTTGTGTCAATTCATAAATGAAGTTTTCTCTACATTTTGTAACCATAAAGACCCAAACATCCACCATCTACCAAAACCATCCACTGATATAAACTATTTAATCCCTGTTGATCCGCTAATACATGTAAATAATTGGTGTAAAATACAGTTATTCATCATCAGATATGATTTATCTGGACGTTCAGAGACTCTGTAGTTACAATGGAAACACCGTCATCTTCTACAACATTGATTAATCAGTAAAACACATGGAGTTGGAGACACTGAGTTTTATGTTCAATTAAAGAAAAGTTTGAGTGAAGAAGTCACTTTTTCTTCAGTCTTCTCTGTTTTTGATACAATCACCCTCAATTTTACTGTTTTTTTTTCTTCTTTCTATTACATTATTTCAATCTTTCTGCCCACTGACGGTAGAGGAAAGGATATATTAGAGATACAGACTTGAGAAAATGAGCCTACATTACATATGTAAATACAACTGAATGTACAATGTGTATGTGAAAACCTGGAAGTGCCTAAGAAATGCATGTCAAAGGAAAATTACAAAAAGCAATAAATAAATAAATATAAAACTACAATAGATGAAAATAGCTCTAAGCTAAATCCAGCATATTTATACAGTCATTTTTTTTAACTGCACTGAGTGTTCATTAATATGCACTGTCCTTATCAAATAAACTAATTAATTAAAAAACAAAACAAACAAAAAAAACAGACCAGTGGTAACAGTCTTGGAATATTTTTCCATATTTTTTTTTCCCATTTTCTAACCTTTTCCAGACCTGGAAATTTATCAAAATAAAATTCCATACTTTCTAGACTTGAGTAGAAACCTTGTATTAGAGATACAGACTTGAGAAAATAAATATACAATGTGTATATGAATACCTGTAAGTGCCTAAGAAATGCATGTCAATGGAAAATTACAAAAATTTATTCAAAAAAAATTAAAGAAACTAGAACAGTGGTAACAGCCTTGGAAACATCAAATTTTTTCCATAAATTTGTTTCCATTTTCCAAACTTTTGCAAACCTGGAAATGTATACGACAACTGCTAGGGTATGCCCCCCCCCCCATCTTTCTTTTGTTCTCTCTCTCCCCTCAGATGTTTGGTTGAGTGACTCCATGGTTACCTGATGTTTGGACAAGTGTCTCCTAGGCGACCAGAGGGGATATAAAAGTATGCCACAGACTCTCTACTGGGCTTTTTCTCCTGCTCCTTCTTCGTGAATTATCGCTGACCTAACCTGCCGGCCTTCTGATTACAATTGTTCACACTCATGTATTATTTCGATGCTCTTGCGCTATTAAATCTCTTCGTACTGGAGACTTTCCCGTTCTCTGCGTGTTATTTGTCAAGCACTCAGAGCCGGTCTTGACATGTATAAAATAAAATTCCATACTTTTCCATAGTTGCATAGGTACCCTGTTAAAGTTAAGTGTTGTGTGTGTGTGTGAACTTTGTGCGTCTCACCTCAGCCATCTCCTCTGTGCTCTGTTCTATGTAGGCCGTGGCCTGGGGCCCCGGGGACAGCTCATCTGATTGGTCCATGTCGCTCTCCTCCGTCAGTCTTCCGCTGTTCTCGTTGGCCGCGGTGTCCCAGTCGTCATGAGCCTCGCGCTCCGATTTGTCCGAAAAGCCATCATGCTCCATGTGGTGATTGCCCAGCAGCCCGCTATCATTCAACCTGAAGGAGTCAGTGCCAAGGTTACAACTATATCAAGCACCCGTTTTATTGAGGCTGAATTTCCTGAGACAAACTGACCCTGTGTATATCACCAACAACAGAGATAATTACATAATTTAATCAGGAGCTGTTGCCAGGACATCTCATGCTTTAACCTCTGACTTATATGTTATGCTCAAACTGTCTGCATATAATTACCAGGGAAAATTAATTTGAGGAGAGAAGTCTGAAGAAGCGTTACAGACTGCGGAAAGATTTTAAAGATGACTGTCACATGAACAACATACACATGTCTTGACATCATTTTGCTCTCGTTTTTATGACTGCCTTTCCATTAAGGCGCCATGGCCTGGAACACCATGAAAACCTCTGAGAGAAACTGAAATCAGCATTAATGAACCTCTAAAGCATGTTAAATAAGGGGCCACATACAGCCCAATATTACCTGAAGTGGGCCAAATCATTAAAATAATAACATCATAATATATAAATAATATCAATTCCAATATTTCTATGTCTAACTTCTATGTTTTAGAGTGAAAAAAGCGAAAATATATAATTGAAATGTTTACATGTACAAACTCCCTTTTAAAAAAAAAGGTGAAAAACATGAGCAACCACAAACGAAATAAAATGTATTAAGAAAAAGGTACAATTTTAACAATTTATGCCATTATATTTTACCTTAGCCTCTCATATTTCTGTTTGTTACAGATTACAGTGGATATATAAATACACAAAACATTGAGTAATGGACAGAATATTGTTAAAATTGCACTTATTTCACATTTTTTTGGAAAGAGCTAGTCTGTAAATGTAGACATTTCTGTGCAATTTTACTCGTTTACGTTAAAACAAAGAGAAAAATTTGCTGGTTTCAATATTCATAGGTTATTATGATAATATTTTACTGGTCTGACTCACTTGAATTGACCTAAAATTATTTTAATATCCTTGATTGTTAGTGTCTCTTCAGTGTAATATTTGTCTTTCATCCCATGGGCCAGATTGGACCCTATGGACGGCCGCCTTTGTGTGTTCTCCAATATCATTCACCTCACAACTACGATGAGTCAGCCGACTGCGTGAGAGAGGATCCACGACAAAAACACACCTAGCCTGAGGGTGTGGATGTATTCAGCCGATATGACCCGTCTGGTTACCAGGACAACCAGACCACAGCCTTATACTCCTTAATACTCATAACCCAGGGTTCAATACAGGTTTCTAAGAGTTACATTTAAGACTCTTTAAGACTATTTAAGAGTATAATCTAATACTCATTTCACAGCCATGCTGACAAAAGTTAGTAATCCTAGAATTGAAGGAAGTGTATTTATTTACTCCAACGCTTTGATCCCAACCGTTCCGAGTCATTTCTCACTGAGGGGGGGCTGCAAAGTTAGTGATAATTGGTTCTTAATTTCAGTATAAATTGTCCGGTTGGAACGGGTGGAATTGAGTTGACTAACAGCTTCTTTGCAGTTTAGACATATAAGACACATTTAATTATTATTTTTATCTATTTATCTGGGAAGAAAAGCTCATTGTGATTAAAAATCTCTTTTTTAAGAGTGTCCTGGCCAAGACAGCAGCAGCAACAGAAGTTACACAAAAACGGAGATCACAGCCCTACATCTACACTAAAATATACACCAAAAAAAATACATAAAAACATAATGAAAGTCAGTACTAAAGCCAAACACAAAAAACTAGATAAGAACATACGTATAAAACATCACCATTGTTTTAAAAGCCACTAAAAGTAGAACAACATGTTCCTTAAAAGCATCTCAAGGCAGAACCCAATACATACACAATACAGCCAATGCGTTTATGGGAGCGTAACTTAAGGCCTACCATATCAAATCTAACACCTTTTAGACTTTTGTAAAGATATTAAAAGCAGATTTGTAAATTCAAGACTTTTAAGACTTTTTACGACCCCGCGGGAACCCTGCATACAGTTTCTCTTGATCTGGTCTGAATATCACTAACATATAGTCACGAAAAAAATTATTAGACCATCAAAAACAATGGTTATGCAATCAAGTCCTAACTCCTGTGTGTATCATGAGACTAAAATGGACAAAAGAAAACATGGAATGTCTGAAAGTACTATTTTTGTCACTACAATGTCATAGATATTGATGTAAGAACTGATGTGATTTTGGTTATTATCTATAAAACCATGGAAAATGAATAGGTATCAGCTCTGAAATTAAACTACTATGAGATATTCATGTTGTTATCATTATATTTGTATAAACAAATGCACCTTGAGTTGTACCAGGCATTAAAATAAACAAGAAATTGAAGGAAAACACAGGGTGGTCTAATAATTTTTCCGTGACTGTAATTTGCATCATAGCTACAGTAGGTTGTTGTTTGTTTTCCATTTTGGCTGCTCCCTTTTGGATCGGTCATAACAACAATGCAAATACATATTTTATATAAGGGTTGGATAAAGCACTCATGCAGATGCAAAGTTTCTGTTCAACGACCTCTAACTTTTTAACCAAATGTTAGTTGTACCAGGCCTTAAAATGAACAAGAAATTAAAGAAAACATAGGGTGGACTAATAATTCTTTCTGTGACTGTACATACATGTCAAATACACAACCATGAATGTGAGGCTTGTATTGTAAAGTACTTTGGGCACCATTAATGTGCGGAAAAGCGCTCCATAAGCACCAACCATTTACCATTTACCGACCATGAACATGTGTTTGTACACACCAAGAGACAACTGCAAGCAAGACTGAATAATCCAGTAATGCTGTGGAATGTTCTCATCTAAGACATATAGGAACAGTCCTCAGATCTGTTTGCTCTCGCTGTTAAAGTGGAGTTAAATTTAAAAAAAAAAAAAAACAGACAGAAAAGAAGAAGAATGTCACACACCAGTCTGTAATTTGGCCGGTGAAAGCAGAAGTGAGAGAGCGGAGAGACTGGGTGAAATCAATAGTTAAATGGGAACATCACGGTTCCAATTCAGCAGCCATTTGACACGTCTGAGAGTGGACATCTGCGTACTACAATGGGACACACATCCAAACACAAATGCATTTACAGACAGACAGACGGACACTCACACTAACAGACACAGCCACACCAACATATTAGCTTCAGTTTTAACTTTTAAATCCGACATTTTACAAATACAAACTAACACAGACGAGCCTCGGGATGATAGTGGTGTCACGTTTAGAGCAAAAAAAAAAAAAAAAAGAAACATGGACACAAACAACAACAAGCATCCTGTTTGTCTAAACAACAATAGGCAGGTTGTAATCTTAAACGCCTGAGGTTGTGGACGGACCTGAACTATTACATTCCTGCACTCTGGCTCACAGAAGCGTTATTTATTAACCCAAACACGCCCTCCGACACAGGTAGCTCCTCTTACCACAACGCCCAGAATCACACGGACTCAAAACTCTTCCTCTGGAAATAAAACACGGCCGGTGATGTTGCCGGTAAATCCAAACACGAGCGCCGTCTGTCTTTATCTCCTCTGTGTCTTCTGTCAAGTCTCTAAAAGGTGCAGTTGTGTTTCCTCCACTCTGGCACACCTGCTTCCTGACTGTGTGTATGTGTGTGTATGTGTGCGTGTATGTGTGTGTGTGTGTGTGTGTGTGTGTGTGTGATTGCAGCGGGTTGTGTTGCTGCCGTCTCTTTCTGGGTGGTTCACAGACTACTCCATCTTCCTGCTCCTCTGTCAGTCATGTGATCCTGTGGGATACCGTGATTGGCTGCCAGAGGAGCTGGAGAGGAGGAAGAGCTGGGACTGTTGGCCGGAGGGAGGGTTTGGGCCACGGAGGAGGTGAAGAGGAGGAGGAGGTGGGTGGGGGGGGGTCTGAAGGGAAAGGGATGTCTAATAAACCATGTATACGGCGCAAACAACAATGCCCAATCCTGAAAGGAAATTGAAAAATAACTACAATACGAGCGCGCCTACGGGTAAGAGAGCTAAAAAGACAAGCCCTTATGCAAATACTTTTCCATATTTATGACTCAAACCCAGCAGTTTTGTCCGACCACATTTTCACTCTCCTCAAAGACTCGGTGATTTTTTTTTTCCCCCTTTCACTTCCTTGTGAAGCAGATTTCTCGTTCTGTTTTGAGTGTTACAAAAAGCTAAAACTAGGACAAGTCCTCGCCACGCTCAGCACTGGAGAGAGGAGCATAATTACCCCAAGGTAATTACACCCCATATTTCACAGATGAAAATGACAAAAACACTGGTTAGGCTTAGGTTCCCCTCCTCTTTTTTTTTCTCTCAATGTGCAGAACAGACAAACAAAAGTGCATGCACATGTATAATATGTACATGTTAACACCACACAGATTCAAAACAAGTAAGGGGAAACAGGAGGGGGGATCACAGCCTTTATATTGGGGGTGGGAGTAAATAAGTTCTACTTTTTCCTCACTTCAGCCCAAAGCTGCTAGGGTTGTATATTAACAGTGAATTTCTGTATATATTCATATATTATGTATATTGTGTACACATAATGTTTAAAACCAATGTTTCCATGGATATTTCTTTATGTACATTTCTCTGTATATTTCTCTATGTATATTTCTTTATGCATATTTCTCTATGTATAATTCTTTATGTATATTTCTCTGTATATTTCTCTATGTATATTTCTTTATGTATATTTCTCTATGTATATGTCTTTATGTATATTTCTCTATGTATATTTCTTTATGTATCTTTCTCTATTCAAGGTTTAAGGTGACTTCATTGGTACCCGTAGGTAGATTTGTCTTTCCAGTTACAACCGTCCGAGAATAACATGAAGACAATAACACATACAGGACACAAGAACTGCCGGATCGCTACTTGGGCAGTGCTCCGGTTTATCAAAGAAGGAAAAAGACACATCTGGATAGGACACTTCATCCAAAAAAACAGCGTTTAAGCCCAGTAGATAGAATGCCGAGTCATGCTGACAAAAAAAAAAAAAAGTCTCTCTGTATATTTCTCTATGTATATTTCTTTATATGTATTGTTTATGTAAAATTCTCTATGTATATAGTGTTTTACAACAAATTCTTTATGTATATCTATATACAAATAATGCAATGTATATAATAAGTATTGTACATGGAGTACAAAAGCTTGAAATAAACAATAAAATGAAATATTCAGTGTCCTGACAGGATATAGGTTTTTGTTTTTTTGGTTTTTGGACTGTGGATTTCAGCTCCTGCAGCTTTAACACTGATAAAAGCATCTCCACTCATTTTGCATTTAATGTGGCTGTAACAGCTGCGGTTTGCTGTGAGGCAACTGCAGCTGAAAGATGGAACCCCAAACACATATGATATTATCAATAATTTAGCATTCTTCATTTTCTTTGTGCTATTAATGTTCATTTGCTCAAAATTTTCTGAGTTGGGCTGCTTGGCCTCCATCAACAAGAGAATTTCCTTGTGAATATGCCATTTCCTGACAGCATTTACCACACCCACAATGTTGTTTCTGATATGACAGAGTCTAAGTAATAAGCTGTTCCTGTGTAGTTAGTAGGGATGTAATAATTACTGTATGAAGATAAACCGCAGTAAAATTCCCGACAGTTAATATTACCGTGTGAAACTCTAATTATCATTAAACCCGTGTTTAATTACCACAATTTGAAAAACTCATGGTGATTCTGTTTATTTCCCGTAGAAGCAGCAGCACTCCAGGCATACATGTGCAGTTTGCAATGTTTAGAATCTGAAAACATGGTGGAAGGTACCAGTATGGACAGCACTGACACTAATCTCAACCCTAACCCCAACTCCAACCCTAACCCTACTGCATTATGCTTCTATGATTAACTCAATATGTAATAAAAACACTTTAAACAAAAGGACAAAGTCAGAAGTCTGGACATATTTTGGATTTTTAAAAGATACTGAGGGGAAACTAATTGAAGATACTCAACCTTGTCTGTAGAAAATGCAGGAAAACAAGTCTCCACAAAGGGGGGAGCAACACTTCCCATTTGATGAACCATCTCCAGTTCATGTTCCAGCTCTTAAATCTTAAATCTGTCTTAAATCTGTCAGACTAGATATAGTCTGGAGTATTGAATGCAAACAAAAGTATTCTTACTTTTAATTTACAATTTGTACCAAGTGCAGTTCCCTCTTATGGCCATTAGGTGTCATCTTTGATGCACATTTGTATGCTTGATGTTTACATGTTCATATTTTTAGTATTTGAATGTTTCTGCCAACAGAAAATACATGGTGCATGTTATTGTTTGCTTGCTGCTTGGTTTTGTTTTTTTTTCCAAAATGAAACTTGATTAAATTATTTCACTGTGTGTATAAGTATTTTTTGAACATTTTAGCACATTTCAACAATACCACAATAATAATAATAACCGTGAACATTTTGGCCACGATAACTGTGATATGAAATTTTCATATCTGCGTGTGAATGTGATTTTTACCAAATTTTTATTGTTAAATGTGTCTGTTATATGTATTTTAATTGAGTAATCCTGTAAATGTGTGTTGTATTTGCTGGCCAGGATTCCCTTGAAAAAAAGAGGTTCTTAATCTCAATAGGATATTTCCTGGTTGAACAAAAAATAAAAAAATATCCTAACACCTCTAGTAGTTGGTACAGTCATGGCCAAAAGTTCTGGGAATAACAAGTTTTGCTTTCAAAATTTGGTACTTTTTTTTTTTTATTTATTTTCATACATTTCTAAGGTACATTAAAGAGTAATTAAAAGAATTATATAGGTTTTAATGATGTTTATTGAGAAATTCAAGCAACAAATCCTTTTGTGTAATTCCTAAAACTTTTGGCCATGACTGCAGATCTCATGCATCCTCATCGGATCTACTTGTTTAGACATTTTCTAATCTGTACTTCTCTAGTGATTTCACTTATATTTACTGAACTGAACTCTCTCCTTATGTGTTCATAAGTATAGTTTAAAGTTTATTGTCATTTGTACAAGTTAAAACAAATTAAAACAGTACATTGGAATTCTTGTGCATGTTTCTTTAAGTCAGTCAACAATAAAAATAACTTAAAATCATTTAAGAGCAGGACAGAAAGACTATTTAACACTAAAAAAGTGCATAGTAGATCACCAAAAGAAGTGCATTCGTCTGCATTAGTTGTTAAACCAGCTAACACTTACTAGCCCTGCTTGGTTTGAGAGTGTTTTACAATGAGCCACGATATTCTCTTGAAAATCCATTTATCTTAATCTGTGATTCTGGGCACATGAACAGAAAAGACTGGAACTATAATGTCGAGGCATATCATTTGGGAAATTCAGACAGATTCCTGCATAACTAACGCACCGTGAATGTATTCAGCCAAACTAGCGACAACCTGAAGGGTGTTTTTAGTGAACACATGTCCAATAACACCGACTGATTGACTGGAGATGCAGATAAATCATCTAGATGTGTGCACATTTGTGTGTATTACTCACTGTAGCAGCTCCGCGTCGGTCAGCGCCGTCGACTGCAGCAGGTGGAGTATGTGCGAGGACTCTGAAGACGTGCTGATATCGGCTTCTCTCCCTGCTTTGGCTGTCAGTTTGTAAAGGCTGGAGCAGCTTAGAGCCAGCTCCAGGGCATCCATCCAGCACCGGCCTGGAGACACCCACAAATTTTAGACGCAGCCGCGGATACATGGTAACAATGAATTCTGCTTGTGAGAGCAATTTCAATTATGTCTAAATATGCCTGGAAACGCACTTCCGAGCACGACAATGCGTAAGGCTTACCGTCCGACTCCGAGGCTGCTCTGAAGATCAGGTAGTTGCTGGGTAGAGGCTGTGTGATGGAGCCAACATTCTCTCCTTTGGGACCCTGAGCATATGGACGACACAGTGATTCATGCATCATGGCACTTCAGTCACATTGAACCAGCATAAACAAATGGTGTATAAGAGGGGTGGCAACTTAGAAAGGGTAATTAACACTTAGAAATGATAATGACAGTAAAATAAAAGCGTTTACAGAAATATAGTCAAGGAAAACATTTTTAGACCATCAAAAGACCTTTTAAAGACTACTTATAACAGAATTTAATGCCTATTTCACAGCTATACTGGCAAAAATTCATGACTTCAAGAATTTAGGAAAATGTATTCATGTATTTATTTACTCCAATGCCTTGATTCCCATCGTTCCAAGTAGGGCTGCACAATATGTCGTTTGGTCATCGCAATGTACGTGTGCACAATAGTCACATCGTAGGTCCCGCAGTGTAGGAGGAAAATTAACTGGACTTGTTCTCGTCTAATTTCAAGGGTATCTGACACTGCACACAGCTATCCACCAATTACAACTGTTCTTAATCAGTTTACTGAAGCAGACCGCATCCCTGAACATGGAGTGAGTCGCTGGTAACAACATTGGAAAATGGGCAACAAACAAGAGAAAATCACTGAAAAATACGAAGAAAATCAATGGAAACGAAGAAAATCACCAAAAATGGAGAAGAAAATCACTGAAAATAAAAATCACTGAAAAACAAAGACAAAAATCCCCAAAAACAAAGAAAAATTACCGAAAAAAGAAAAGAAAGTTACTGAAAAATGAAGAAAATCACCATATATATCATGGGGTTGAAAAAAATTGCAATGTCAGTTTTTTCCAAAATTGTGCAGCCCTAGTTCTGAGTCACTTCTCTTCTTAAGAACCAATTATTGCAAAGTTAGCAATAATTGGTTCCTAATTTCAGCATAAAATGTCAGGTTGGCATGGGTGGAACTGAGTCGACTAATGTTACTTTCTTTGTGTCTTGGACATTTAACACACATTTAAACACAACACAGCCAAAACGTTTATGGCAACATAACTTAATACCTTTTAAAAACCTTTTTAAGGTATTAAATGCAGATTTGTAAATTCAAGACTTTTAAGACTTTTTAAGACCCCGCCGGAACCCTATCAGCAAGTTCAGTGTTTACGATTGTCGGCCCCGACCCATTTTGGAGTCCATTATCAGGACAAATTTACCCTTAAGACACCTCAGACCACAGGATAATCTCATAGGATAATCTTATAAAACATAAATAATCTGTTGTTTGCTGTCCTTGGACTGGAATGGGGAGAATTAAATCAATTATAAACAGCCTGATTGTCTTTAAGTGTGTATCCCACTTAACCCATAGAGACCCAGCACTACTTCTGTGTCAGTTCCCAAATAAAAACTTCTCCACATTTACCCTTTTTTAACCCATAAAGACCCAAAAATCCACCATCTACTGATATAAATTGTTTGATTCCTGTTGATCCACTAATACGTGTAAATAAATGGTGTAAAGTACAGTTATTCATCTTCTCATGGTCATCAGATATGACCCATTTGGACATTCAGTGGTTCCATAGTTACCATGGAAGTGCCATCATCTTCTACCAACATTGATGCACCAGTAAAATCCATGGAGTTGGATCAATGACAGTGGATGAAGACACTTGGTTTAAGTTCAGTTAATGACAGATTTTGCAGAAAAAGTCCCTTTTTCTTCAGTTTTCTTTATTTCTGATAGAACCTCTAACCTTTTATGAACATCTACATGATTAGGAAATTAAATGTTGGAAAATGCCTGATTTTCACTGAAAGAACAAAAAACCAGAAGAGAATATTACAACAAATGATGATAAACCACTTAAGGATGGTTAAAAATAGAGAAGAAATTATTTGGGAAGTGACACAAATGTCACACTGAATCCTTATGGGTTAAAGGAGCCCCAAAATTCCAAATCTAGTCTTGACAGCAATCAAAACCCACTGGAAAAATAGATGTTTCACCACATTGTCATCATCCAAAAATCCCCAATTTCTAGCCCTGAAGACAAAGTCGCTGGAGTTAACCTGCTCATACGTCATTATTAAGGCTCAGAAAACCCTTTGAGCTATGTCAGACCTTGACGGCCCAGATGGATTTCTCTAGCGGGTGGTAGAGCTTAAAGCAGAAGCCGTCCTTCTTTGAGGGCCGTTCTATCAGCTTGCATGCGCTGAGCAGGATGGTCCCGACCCAGTGGTCTGTTTTCGGGGTCTTATAGATCAAGAGAACTCCTGGCTTTAGTGCACACCACAGTTTGGTCCAACTCTTTAATGAGCCACGGATCTAACAAGAAAAAAAAAAAAAAAGATTGAATACAATGGTGGGAAAACACAGGGAGACAATGTAGTATAAAAAGACACTGAGACGCTATTTGTGTACCTTTAACCAGTTGGACATGATGACAACACTGGGGTCCTTTAATGCGCTGAACAGTTCCTTAGCTGCCCGTTTCTTTTCTTGCCTGTAATTCTGCTTTTGGACCTGTGAAATGTAAAAATAACACATGATTGAGTCATGGGTCTTACTGCTCAGTGGACTGATCTTAAAAGTATAAACACTAGGTGGAAGCAGAGGCAAAGAAATGATGGTTTTAATTCTGGCAAACACTCGCCTTTGGTTATAAATGAGTGATAATTATAGCGCATAATAACAGAGTACACGTAAGACTCCAGGACACTTGAAACGTTTCTCAAATACTTAGTGCACGTTTCACACCAATGTGCAATTACAAACACGATCAAAGAGGTAAATAGTACAGAGTTAGGATGATTCTAATCACAGTAATGCTCAGCGAGTGATGAGTACCTTAAGAGACTCCTTCCGGGCCAGCTTTTCCGTAGGGGAGGGGCAGTCCTTCTCAAGTCCATTAAACATCCTGGACTCAGACTGGAGGAGGGAGGGACGAGAGAGGGCCGTCAGTGAGGATCAACAGGAGAAACACGACAGACGAACCACATCTAACAAATACTACTCAAGTCTCCTCCTCTACGCTCTTCTGCTTGTCAGTTACATTTGTTAATAACAGCAGAATAATTCAAGTAGAACTATGGCTTTTAAATCATAATAAATATAGGAGTCACATTTATTAGGGGCTCGGGGCATCGACACGAGCCGCCTCCACCCCCCATAGCATAACATGTTTGCACAATCACTGCTTATTCAGATGTGACATTTTTGTCACACAATATGCATTGAAACGTTCACAAGACTCTCAACAAACCTCAAGTGAGAGAATTTTTGGGATAGGATGTACGGTTATGGATTTACAGCAGTTTGCTTGAGAGGTAGTTTTGTAGTTAATTTAACGTGGACACCCATGTCTATTCCACAGCATTAGTGGTTATCACCTACTACTACTACTACTACTACTAGTGAGTCAACCTGCATGGTAGAAAAAACTGACTTAAACACACACACTCACACTCACACTCTCACACACACACACACACACACACACACACACACACACACACACACACACACACACACACACAC
>JAPTGZ010000023.1:6852124-6862725 GCA_029814645.1 Fowleria isostigma | reverse complement strand
AGATGTTTTTGGTAGATGGTGGATGTTTGGGTCTTTATGGTTAAAAAAGGTTAAATATAGAGAAAATTTAATTTGGGAAATGACACAAAAGTAGCACTGGGTCTTTATGGGTTAAAATCACATCACTATTTTTGTCAAGCTTAAATTTTCCGTTACTCATAAGTTAGTTGTGAAGACATCAGGAGGTTATTTTTGATTTAAATATGTTTTATTTTCTGTTAGAGGTTGAATATGACAGATGTGTTGAAGAGCATTATCCAACTGTTTCAGATAAATCAAACAGGTACATATATTTAAAAGTAAACGAAAAGTCTGGCCAGCAGGAAAAAGCTTTCAAGTTTTAAAAGAAAACACAAACGAAACAGACCATCTTCACCAAAAAAGGTATTTACATGGGGGGAGTTCTGTAACTGCTGTAACTACCATAACTGGCGTAGACCGAAAATGAAACTTAACATGCTTTGAATGTTTGACTCCCAGCTTCTATGCCACACCCTACTCTTCAGTAACATGGTCACCTGAGTTCTGACAAATTTTTGCTTAAGTGCTACTTAATTATGATTGGTTGTCCTTATGTCTGTCAAAACATAGACGAATGAATAAACATGATGATCCTGATCAATTTTGGCATTTTGATAATAGAGACATGAGAGGACACACTGCAATCGTTCTGAATCAGTTTGGTGAAACAGACCACGCCCCTGCACATGGAGTGAGTCGCTGGTAACAACATTGAAAAATGAGCGACGAACACAAAAAAATAATCAAAAATAAAGAAAATCACCCAAAACAAAGAAGAAAATCATTGAAAACAAGGAAGAAAATCACTGAAAATGGGGACGAAGATCACTGAAAACAAAAAATAAAATCACTGAAAACAAAGAGAAAATCACTAAAAATGAAGGAAAATTCCCCCAAAAAATGTGGTATGTTGTAGCTGTAGCACTGTGAAATAAACAAACTGCATTTCTAATACAACCAGAATTTTGTTCTTGACTGTCTTTGGCCTTATAATTTTCTTTTTATTTCCCACCTCATTTTCCTATCCTTTTCATTTTCTCACCCTTCCCCTGTTTAAACACGCACAGACTATGACTTTGACAATCTGTTTTGCTTGTTAGTTTTAACACGATAAAAGGATCGTCTCAACATCGGAAGAAAGGTGACACTGAAACCAATCTGATGGTGATTGCGGCTTGTAAATCAGACCACGCACACAGCTTCCCTCATAAACAATACACAATGCACCTGCGTGTTTACAACCAAACGGCCACATTCTGTAACCCAGTTCAGCTGTGAGACGACATAACGCATCTCGACGGCGGCTGATGATTAAACATGGTAGATGTGCTCGTCAGCGATCACGACGGGGCTTGGTGCCGCATGACGGTGCTAAAATTCCAATAAACGTATCTATTAAAATACTCATCTGAAGCAGCCCGGACATATCTACCTTCCACTCAGCTCTAAATGCCACTGCAGCATTTAAAGGCCCAGAGCTGAAAAAGTCAAGGAATAAGAAAAAAAAGAAACGTATCAGCCAATTTTACTTATCGCGCTGCACCTTGAATTACATATAAGGGCTATGCAAATTAGGTCCTTTCTCTAGCTCTGCTTCAATTTGCTGCAGGAATTGAAAGACCTTGTTACACCATGACAAGGGCTTTTTTATATAGCCTCTGTGGCAGAACGGGAATAATAAGCTGTGGAGGTAGAAAAGAAAGAGGAAACAGACAAAAAAAAAAAAAAAATGAAGAGAGAATGAGCTTGTGTCTAATTAAGGCGGCGCAGGCTACGGGCTGACCAACGTGTGATCTCACGGGAGAGAGTGTGTTGATGGCGAGGGCTATTCTGTCTGTCTGCCCGAGACACGAGCTGTTAGAGGACTGGGCGGAAGATGTCTGTTTGTACCGACTGGACAGAAGGGGGGTCATTAAGCAACGGATAATAGATGACAATGTGTCGGATAAATGACGTTAATTAATGGTGCTGAAGCAAAGAGCAGCCCAATGGGAGGCAGAGGGTAAGAGCCCATTTACAGACTCTTAAGAATTTAGGTCTCCCATGTAATCAATGAGCGGCTGCCAAAGATTAACAAATCATGGCACACATATTTTCTTAAGTACCGTTTTTATGGGGTTATTTGTCAAAGTTACAATCTCTGCCGTGGAAAATGCACTTGCTGCTCCTATCTTCTGTCAAAGACGGTATTAAAAGCCATCGAGGCGGACTCACTGGTGGTTGGAAGTAGAGCTGCATAATATATGGTTTGGGCGTCGTCATCGCATTCTACGTGTGCGCAATAGTCACATCGCAGTTCCTGCAATATAGGAGGAAAATGAATTCAATGTGTTCTCATCTAATTTAAAGGGTACCTGACACATACTGCACACAGCGATCAACTAATCACAATTGTTCAGTATGCTGAAGCAGACCACGCTCCTGCACATGGAGTGAGTCGCTGGTGAGGAAAATTTAAAAATGAGCAATGAACAAAAGAAAATCACTGAAAATGAGAAAGAAAATCACCAAAAATTACGACAAAAATCACCAAAAACAAGGAAGAAAATCACCAAAAACCAAGAAGAAAATCACTGACAATGAAGGCAAAAATCACCAAAAATAAAGATAAAAGTCACCAAAAACAAGCTAAGAAATTCACAGAAAAGAAGAAAATCATTACAAAGAACAAAATCAATGAAAAGAAAATCATCAAAAACAGACAAAAATCACCAAAAACGAGGGAAAAAAACCACAAAGAAAAAAATCTCTAAAAACAAAGAACAAAATCACTGAAAAGGACATTACCAAAAACAAAGAATATCACAGAAAATAAAGAAGAAAATCACAGAAAACTTAGATGAAAATCACTAACAACAAAGAAGAAAATCGAACCGAAATGAGGAAGAAAAATCACCAAAAACAAGGATGAAAATTGCAATATATATCGCAGGGTTAGAAAAATTGCAATGTCAGTATTTTTCCAATATTGTTCAGCCCATGCATTTAGCTAGCAATATGTACGGGCATACATCGGACGACCTGTCTTAAAAATACCAGTAAAATGGATGCCCTGTTTTTGGGAAGTACGGCTTGGGTACGCCCATATTTTTTTCCTCCCATGAACTTTTTCCACCCGTGAGATTCGCCGGTAGCTTCGTTCAATGTTCAAAATTCGCCGCTTCGCCGCCACCGGGCCGCCATTTTGGATTTTTCTTGCAGTCTCGCGGAATTGCGCAAAGCTCACATCTCGCGGCAAAGCTCACATCTCACGGCGAGCGCCGCCGCGCACACATCACACCATTGCAGGAAAAAGTGGACGCCTTCTCAAAAATTCCTAGCTAAAAGCCTGATTCAGCCCTAGTTGGAAGACCAACAATTCAATAGAGGTTTTTCACATGCGACTTGGAAATGGTTTGAAACTACTCAGATTACGTGTTATTTTTCAGTTTTACTTGTCAACAATGGCTGAGGCTACATCGAAGTGTCACTGCTGTTTGTCCCAATGTACCTCGAATAAACAAAGACAGCCATATTTAGGTTTCCATGGTTTTTCCTTAGATTTAGTTAAGAGAAAGAAATTGGGTTAGCGTAATTCATCGAGATGAGCGGCCAAACTTAAAAACCCGATCAAGAAGAAGCCAGCATATCTGGGAATAGGATTACCATGGAGACATCAGCGGGATTATGAAGAGAATCCAACGGTTAAAAGTAGGAAAACACTAGATTCCTACACACACGAACATACTTCCTGATCGGATTCTGAAGTTCGGCTGCTCATCCCAATGAACTGCGCCAAGCCATTTCTTCCTCTCAACCAAATCTGAAGTCCTGTATACCCGACTCGGGGGGGTTGCAAACCATGCGTACCTCACAATTTCACTGTAGGCGAAAGAGAGTTGTACACACCAACCAGTTGTGAATCCAAAATTTTCAAATGAGCCAGGCAATGAAGTATTACGTGATTGAACTTGTTGTGACACTGGACTTGTCTAGTGAAAATGGCAAAACGTGTTTCCATTACACTTTTACACAATACTCCTACATCAAAACATCTCAAAAACCGCCTCATAAGAGAGTAAAAACATTTTTGCGATTTTTGATAGCCTCTGCGACATTTCTGTGTTTCCATTACCAGTTTTCTTTTTCCAGTTTTACCACATTTTGCGCATTTCTGAGGGTAACGGAAACCCCGCTATAGGCTGCGTGTATTCATTGGATACACCTCTGTATTGTATTGAAGGCACCGTTACACCTCTACTGTCAATCACATCTGTCAATTAAAGTCTCACACAGTAGACATCAAAACCTCTGTTAAATCTAAGATCCTATTACTGGACCACCAGTCCACATATTTACCCCAAAAAAGGGGAATAAGATAAGCATGATTATGATGTAGAAAACAATTCACTTATAGAGAGAAGTTAAATGTAACTCTATAGAAGAAGCTGATGTTATACTTTAACATACTTCTGCATTGGCTTCACTTTCAAGCTGTGGTTGTAATATTAACTTCATTTCTTTTTCTTTTTTTTTTTACAAGTCTACTGAGAAAGTTTGGCTAAAATGGTCTAATGATTGAAAAAAAAAAATAGAAAAAAAATAGGATCAAAAGGTAAAAGGTTCAAGGTTCAATTTATTGTCATTACATGAATACACATGAAACGAAATCAGTACTCAGGACCAGCGATGCACTTCGTAAAAAATTTTTTTATAAAATTAGTCCTATATTAAAATAATACAGTTAGCACCTAATAAAAATAAATATATAATGAATAATAATGCATAATGATAAAGTGCGTGAATTAAAATGAGCAGTATGTTAAGAAACAGAATGCAAACAGCAGTGTTTCCATTTTGTAGCATGATATCAAGGTTCACAGCAGTGCATCAATGTTTCATGCTTAACATTGTTAAAGTATCATTCCAGACACCGATCAGGCACTTTTAAAAGTACTGTTCAAAAATGCACAACAAAAAACTCAAGTGATACCCAACCATATTATAGAATTTAAATGACTCAGTATGCATATACATATATATATACACACGTATATACACACATATATATATATATATATATATATATATAAAAGCACCTATCTATTTTTTTGTTTGTTTGTTTTCACTGTTTTCTCTCAAGCAAAAATTGAGCAACAGCAGCCTGGTGTGAAGCGGTGAGTGGGGGTTGGGATAGTTTGCCTGTTTAACGTGTCATGTGCAGGTAGGTTTCATACACCTTTGTGCTTGAAAAACATGCCAAGAAAAACAGCTTGAACAAGATGATATCCAGGCACATCCCAAGTGTTATGAGCAGCAAGGTTTTTCCACAACAACCACAGTACATTGAGTTCCCCTCTTCCAGCTGTGGAACACACAGCAAAGAAACATGTTTCAATGGTGCAACCACAACACACACGTACATCCACGGATACAATAAGATATTGATTCCACATAAAGTAAGACAGTTAAAGGAGGCCGATTATCAGAGTGGTTTAGACATGATGACTGATCAGGCTCAGTTTTTCAAAGGTTTGTTACAAGCTGGTTTAATATTTGGGACTGATGGGACAAATCAGTCATGTCAGTGCTGTCAACAAACGCAAAAAGAGGGTGAGCAAAAAGGTTTGTGGCCTGAGATGAAATAGTTAAAATGAGTGACTGCAGTGTTAGAATGGACACCTCATTAAAAACACAATGAAAACATGAAGCTGCTCATTTATGGCTAGTTTCAGGTTTTACAATAAGGACCAATACCTTCTGGCTCCATTTTACAACTTCTCTAACCATATTCCATCTAAGTAACAGATGACAACCAGGACTGGGTGATATGGAAACTAATTATATCACAATAATTTTTTTCATATATGACAATATCGATATCACGGTATAAATTAAATCACAATTTTTGTCCAGCTTAAATGTTCTGTTACTTGTAAGTAGGGATGGGGGGGGGGGGGAATCGATTCTTAAATGCATTGCGATTCAGATGTGAACGATTCTAAATTGCTTCATAAACGTCCAAATTCTGATTATTTTAATGTTAAATAACATAAAATATATGGAATGAAAAAAGCGGAACTCAGTAGGGCGAGTCATCACCTGTACACTTTACGGGGAGCGCATAAACAAGCATGGCTGACCCTGAGATCCATCCAGCTCCACATGGATTAAAAGCTAGCGTATGGAAGTACGTACTTTAGATTCTACAAAGTTGACGGTGAAAGTGAACTGGACAAGAGCACAACAATGCGTGGTAACACCACTAACATGAGAAACCACAACGCACGTTTTCACCCAAAGGAGGAGGGAAGATGCCCAACTGTTGTTGCAGCGACTACTGCCTCTACCGACCAGAGAACAATCGAGCAATCAACTGCAAAGCTTCCACCCTCTTCGGAAAAAGTGCTATTTAAGTACCGACCATTTACCATTTTAGATACTCATAAGTTTATGTTTTTTTCCTAATTTCCTGATTTATTTTTCTCATAGAAGAGTGGCAACAGTCTTGGAAACATGAATATTTTTTCCATATATTTGTTTCCATTTTCCATACTTTTCCAGACCTGGAAATGTATCAACTCAAATTCCATACTTTCCATACTTGTGTAGGAACCCTGGTTAAAACACTGACCAATGAATTATATCAAAATTGTATCAAGTCGGAAAAGTTATTTTGCGATATAGTTCGTTTTATCGCCCGGCCCTAGTGGTGACCATGTTTGTTTTGTTACAAGAATGAGGGACAGATGCCCGTCGATGTGAGTCTTGTTTGTCCGCTGACAGAACATCCACCTGTGACTGACCCGAAAAGCGTGTTGTATGTGGACTGCCTCAGTTGGTAGGTTTGATCTCCTCTCTGACCGACAATCCCCTCAGGTCCATGGAAACAGTGTGTGTGTGTGTGTGTGTGTGTGTGTGTGTGTGTGTTTGTCCTGTTTTATAATCTGTGAGCTTGTCTTCAGGTGTGTGTCTAGCTGAGGTATTTACTTACTAGTGGACTGGAACCCCTGGTGTCCATCCTTAGAGCACACAAGTGTTGAACAGCTGTCTGTCTAAAGTACTGTTTACATAACCAACCATCGTGAATTACCACACACAGTCGTACTTATCCTTCAGAAAGAGCCCAAAATACGGACTGTGCTAAGGAAGCGAGGCTGAAAAAAGCAAACAAGTCATTACACTTGTCGCTGTTTGAAAGATCAACATGTGCTGTGGGGCGAGCTGCCTGTTTCAGGGCTTTGTGTATCCTTATGAAGTGTAATTCTGTAGCCAGCTGTCCTTGTGCAACCCCTAACATTTACTCCCTCCTAACCCAGATGAACAGGACACGCCCAGTAAGCTGCTGAGCTCACTTCTGTCAAACCGTTTCTCTTCCTTTTGGGCTGCACTGTTCCAGCTTTGTAGCACCGTCACACAAATTTTCACATGGAAATGCAGAAGTCACTAAAACAACACCAGTGTAAGGCCGGCTGCACTGACTGTCACATAGTTTACCTGCTACAGAACACACGCCGGTATGCCGTACCGTTAATAAATACTGCCACAAACAGAAAATACATCCACTTCACACCTTCAGGGACATGCCCTAATTCTCTCTTTTGCTCAAAAAGTAGTTATTGCTTCTGGCAACAGTGGGTAAAAATGTGCATGAATTTGTGTCAGAGTTAGAAAGTAGACTGACGCCTGAGAGAGAACAACTTCACAGATTTACCCAGCAAACCTATAAGATACTCAGAACCTGGGACTTAAAAGGAGTTTTATTATGCTTTTCAGAATGTAATTTTGCATTTTAAAACATTCCCTTGTGGTCCACATAAGCTATAAATGCTATGTTTGGATCTGAATTCTTCACTAATTCAAGCCCACAGGTCCATCTTCAAGTCTACTTCTGAGTAATAAAATGAAACAAGTTGTTTTATATGCTTGCCCTTTAAATGCAATGACCCACTTCACCCCCAGCCTCCTCCAGGATGTTGACTGTACTATTGTAGTTTTAACAAAAAATAATCATTTATAATTAATAATGGCAACAACAGGAAACTGTAGCCTTCAACCTCATAGGTCTGAGTCTTATTCTAACCTGGAACAACAGGACAGCGACGAAGAACCGCTAAGAACCACGACTTCTGATACTAACTTTACCACAGTGAACTCTCAAGTCCACTAAATGAACCTGTGAATCCCTACAAATGCATTAAAATCATAATCAGACCGGCCAGTTAAGGTGTTAAAGGTCTAGACATGTCTGTCCTAGATTGGTGTGTAGAAATATTAGGTGTAAATATGCTTTAGATATGTTTAAAACCAAACCGCGAATTACCGAACGAGATAGCATAGCATCCACTACTGGCAGTAAAAACACTTGTAAATCTCTTCAAAATCACTGATATCATAATCAGACTGGCCAGTTAAGGTGTTAAAGGTTGAGACATGCCTTTAATGGATGGGTGTGTGGAAATATTAGGTGTAAATATATTTTAGATGTGTTTAAAAACCGGGAATTAGCCGTATGGACTATAACCACCGCTGTTGCTGTCATACTCGGAGAGCCTTCGTCGGAAGTCTTGACCTTGTTTGTGCAAATATAGCCACGTACCTACTGATAAAACAAAACAAACTAATAAAAAATTAAAACGGGTTGTAGAAATCTACTTGATTTCAGCCAGAATGAATATAAAGATAGCTTTGCAACACCTGGAGGGTTCAAACTCAACCATCAGGTCCACAAATGCACAAATAAATGAACCAAAGGCGAAGAAAAGTGGGTTTAGCAAAATATCACCCCTTTCATGTCTGAGTCCAAAACGCATGCAAACCGTTTATTTAATTGAAAGCTAAAGCAGATATCGAGCCATTTGAGGGAGTGCATTATTAATGCGTTAAATGTCGGCCAACAGGTAGGAGGAGCTCAGCTTACCTTTCACCTGAGCCGCAGGAGACACCACATCCAGAGGCTTTTGTTGGAGCAGCCTGCTTCACCTGCAGAGATACAAAAGTTAGAGTTAGGTTTCACTTAAACTCACAAAGTATACAAACTGCCTCGCTCCCCACGTCTCTCCTTCCCATGCTCCTCCTGGTCACACCACTGCGGAGCCCCACCCCTACACCCTTCCAGTCCTCCGGGCTAATGTCTCTTTGGGCCAAACGCCCACTTTGTTTGCCACCTGTACACGCGTCGCTGTCATTTTTTTACAGTTATTTTCCACTCAGGCCGGAGCAATACCAGTACAAGTGTTCTGTTTTGGAGTCAATTCAATGAAACTGGGCCACTGAAAGTAACCGATAACGCTCCAACTGCTTTTTCTCAAGGAGAGAAACAGGATTCTGTTCAAACTGTGTGTTTACTGAGTCAACAGAATCACACAGGAGCGTGCACACACACACACACACACACACTGTCACACTCATGAAGCCGGACTGCATTTAACCTCGACAAACACACGCCCTGGCTGGATGTAAATACAGGAAGACTGGAAGCAAGAAACAGGGGGAATGTGACTGCTGATCCTGGTGCAATGCCCATTCTAATCCCGTCTGCGTCTTATTTCTCCGTTTAAAATTGTGACTCTTATTCTAATTGGTTGTAACGAGACGTCGTATTGTTTGCAGCTAAAAAAAAAAAAAAAAGACAAAAAAAAAACCAACCTTATTTTCAACACTCCATTTTTAGAATTATTTTTGTCTTCCTGTAATATACAGCATAATCCTGCCTGTACAAAGAACAATGCATTCTCAAACAGCTGGGATGTGTGATAAGCCACAAATCCAAAACCCAAAACGACACACAGACATTCACACATGCGGCCCCGTGCACAAAGCCATTCACATATCCCGATACTCAACAAGTCCATTAATACCGTCCCTAAAAGAAGTGACTATACTAGTGAAAATAACAGAATCATTTAACAGGGAGGGTTTTAGGTCATTATAACGTCACAGGTAGAATTCCTTTCAATCCTACTTGTAATCACAGAATTAGCCCAGATATGTAAAAAAAAAAAAAAAAAAAAATTAACCTCGTAAAGCAATAGGGGTTGGGCGGCAGAGCTGGAAACTGTGCCTTTAAATCTGACTGCTGAGCAAAAGAGCAAGCCATAACACTTGAGTGCGATCTAACCTAAATAAGAAGTGAACTGAGAGAGAATCCCTGAGCAGACAGCGTTAGACGAACAAAGACGAAAGGTGGGGGAGGTTACGCGGCGGAAATGGGAGAAAAAACACAAAGCACCTTGAAAAAAAAAAAAAAAAATGACATGGAGAGGGGAAAAAGGGCAGTCATTTAACACATGACAAATACAGCCGGTAGGGCTGCATGATACTAGAAAAAAACATGACATTGTGAGTTTTTTTAACCCTGCGATATATATATTGCGATTTTCTGCTTCGTTTTCGATGATTTTCTGTTTCGTTTTCGGTGATTTTCATTTTTCGGTAATTTTCCTTTTTTTCTGTGAAATATTTCTTCATTTTCAGTGATTTTCTTCTCAGTTTTTAGTGATTTTCTTCTTCGTTTTTGATTTTTTTTCTCTACTTATGTTTTTTTGCTTTTCTTTTTTCAGTGATTTTCTTAGTTTTTTGTGATTTTTTTTCTTCATTTT
>JAPTGZ010000023.1:6620269-6633449 GCA_029814645.1 Fowleria isostigma | reverse complement strand
CCATGGAGTTGGATCAGTGACAGTGGATGGACACACTGGGTTTATGTTCAATTAATGACAGATTTTGCTGAAAAAGTTACCTTTTCTTCAGTTTTCATAGTTTTGATGTAATAAGCTTCGAATTTGCTTTGAGTTTTTATGAGCATTTAAAGTATGTATAGGAAAAACATAGGAAAATGCATGATTTTACAGTTAAAAAATGCTAAATACAGAGTATAATATTGTAATAAATGGTGGTAAATCTTTTAAGACAGGTCAAGAAGAAAGAAAATTCCATTTGGGTACTGTCACAAAATTAGCATGGGGGTCTTTATGGGTTAAAATTGTATATAGTTTCCCTTTTGTTTACTTGTGCTTTTGTGCATAAGTAGGTTTAGTTATAGAAATTATTTAGTTTCAGTTAATGAGAGATTTTGCTGAAAAACTCACATTTTCTTCAGTTTTCTCTGTTTTGTTGTAATAAGATTTAAATTTTTTTGAGTTTTTATGAACATTTACATTATTTATAGGGAAAAAAAATAGGAAAATGCATGATTTACAGTTAAAAATGCAAAATACAGAGTATAATGTCGTAATAAATGATAAATCCTTTAAGACAGGTCAAGTAGAAAGAAAATTCCACTTGGGAACTGTCACAAAATTAGCACAGAGGTCTATGGGTTAAAATTGTATATAGTTTCCCCTTTTGTTTACTTGCATTTTATGCATATGCAGATTTAGTTATAGTAATATTTGGTTTCAGTTAATGATTTTGCTGAAAAAGTCACTTTTTCTTTAGTTTTCTCTAGTATTGATATAATAATCCTCAACTTTACACTAAGCTTTACTGAACATCTATATGATCAGTAAATTAAATGTTGGAAAATACCTGATTTTCACTGAAAAAAAACACAAAATACAGAAGATAATATGACAATAAATGGTGTTAAACCACTTAAGAGTGATTAAACATAGAGAAAAATTCATTCTGGAACTGCCACAAATGTCACACTGGCTGCTCTTTGTGTTGTTGTTGTTGGTGTCCATCGCTGTGTGTTTATAGACGTTAAGAAAGATCAGTGGTTCAAAAGGTTTACAGCTTCGAGCCACACAGACAGAACAGCCAAACAGAGGTGTGGACTCATACCGAGGTCTTTGAAGCGCTGTGACCCCGGCCACACCTGCTAAAAACCATCTGCAAACACAACACTAAAGCGGGCCGGTGTGTATATAAGCGATCATAATCATGATCGTGGTCATGTGTGCCAGCCAATGCACGCGTGTATGCGTTTGTCCGACACCCTCTTTATAACCACGGTCTGCATTTTTATCAAAGCACATCATCAAGTGACCTATTTCCTCTCACTCCCTCTGTCAGTGACCCACGGTTGAACAGAGGGTGACGTAAGGCTGTTCTCACCCGTGTGTGGTCATACAGGGCTATACAGTGATGAGATGAGGTCAGTCTGTCAGCATGCAGCTGGCCCCCTAACTAGACATCTTGTATAAGCTTATTTGCCTTTTTTCTCTGGACTGAGGCACACTGTGTGATGACTGAAGCCCATCTGACCTAGTTTGAATCCATTTACTGCCTCATAATGTCATAAGCTGAGGTTGAACAGACGGGCAGGGCAGACAATCGACAGGTTTTTGTATTGCCGAGGCTGCAGTTTTTCATAATGGGGTTGATTAATATTAGAGGGTAAGCCCAAAAAAAGACACATTTTAATATGCTTAAGGTAGGACTCGTGTACAATTTGCACTCGTTGAGTTCCACAGAGCTCTGATTATTGTCTGTGATTTTGATCCACATTCGTCCCTCTTGTACATATGTCACGTACATGTTGCTCTAAACTCACATCAACTTTAAAAAATGACCTGAGTTGAAGAAAATGTCAAATTGTTCTTTTGCAATAAGGCGACAATAAGGTCTGTTTTTGAAAAGATGTTAAAGACGGATTAGGTGTGTCAAACCGGTTCGACCATTATTTATATAAAGCCACGTCTTATGTCTATCTCACACCTTTTTTCCTTTTTGACCCTTTTGTATCAATGTTTTTTCTCTTTTTTTTTTTAATATCACAAATGTGCACCCCAGCAATCCTGTTCTGGGAAGTTTATTTCTTAATTTCATATTATAAAAATTACATTGTTAGTATTATTGAGGGAGGACCAATCAACCAATCATTTTTACCTGTATTATTTGTGGAGATACGGGGGTATCGATTTGTGATTAAGTTGTAATTTTAAGATGAATGATGAGAATGATTAATTATGTGAAAAACGTGAACCGTGGAAAATCCTACTAAAAAAAAAAAAAAAAAGGAAATGTCAAATCGATTTACATCCACAAAAATAGTCAAGACTTATGGGCAAAGGATTTTTGTATTTCCTAGATGTAAAAACACATTCAGATTCAGAGTTTATTTGTCATTTCAGTATACACTACACAGAAACGAAACATGTTACTCAGGCCCTGGAGTCAGCAGTATTTAAGTAAAATTCTAATAAAATACTGATAAAAATAATAAAAACTGCAACCTCACCCCACCTTAAAATATATTCATAAAGTACACAACAAGTAAAGTACCAGTTAAACATGCATTCCAGGACTTCAACATCAACAAGTTGAATCCTACAGATATGTGACTTAAAAATAAAAATCGCATTCCTTCAGGGTAACCCAAAATAAACTGCCCTCTAATGTTACATTTTGAAAATATATTTACAGCCACTGCATTTCACCAATACTGACTGAACTGGGAGTTACCATTCCCTCTGTTGGTCCTGTACTAGTGTCTTTTCCATCCTGGACCTGTGGCCTACATGTTTGTCATTCCATAGTAAAGTACCAGAAGTCTGTGGCCTGTCAAACGGATGATGGCGCCGACCATGAGCCTGTTGGGCGTCCTCATCACCTCTCATCTTCCCTTCCTCTTTTGTCTGCTTTCATTTCAATTTTTCTCTGCACCTCCCCTGTCTGCACTTGTACTTTCCTCCTTGTTTCTCCTCTCCTCCTCTTTTTTCTTCTTCTTTTCTCTCCTCTTCCTCTCCTCCTCTCATCTCCTCTCCTCTTCCTCTCCTCTCATCTCCTCTCCTCTGCCCCTCCTCTCTTCTTTTCTTCTCGTATTCTTCTACTCTTCCTCTCCTCCTCTCCTCTCCTCTTTTCTCCTCTTCCTCTCCTCTCCTTCTCCCCTCTTCTTTTCTCCTCTTCCTCTGCTCCTCTCCTCATCTCCTTTCCTCTTCCCCTCCTCTCTTCCTTTCTTCTCATATTCTTCTCCTCTTCTCTCCTCTTCCTCTCCTCCTCTCCTTTCCTCTTTTCTCCTCTTCCTCTCCTCACCTCCTCTCCTCTCCTTCTCCCCTCCTCTTCTCTCCTCTTCCTCTGCTCCTCTCCTCATCTCCTTTCCTCTTCCCCTCCTCTCCTCCTCTCTTCTCATCTTCTTCTCCTCTCCTCTTCTCTCCTCTTCCTCTTCTCCCCTCTCATCTCCTCCTCTCCTCTTCCTCTTCACTCCTCCTCTTCCTCTCCTCTCCTCTCCTCTCCTCTCCTCTTCCTCCTCAAAGACAAGAACACAGTGTCCAAACAGGCGCCCTAGACATGAACCAGTGCAGGAAACGTGGTGAAGTCACACACATTCCCCTACCTTCAGAGACAAATCAGCTTTCAACACACTGACACAGTCTTAATCCCCCCTTGCAGTTAAGTGTAATGCACTTAGACACCACAGTACATTTAAGGTAATAAACCTAACAGGTATTTAACCTACGCTCAAATTACATACACAACACAGACTCTATCTTTAATATCTAATTAAACCTGATTGAAGTCTGATTCTGCTTTTTATGTACTGCTTTAAACATTCCGTCTCCCATAATGCATTTTCCACCCTTCTATACATAGAACCCACCCAGTCTCAAAGAAGCGTCTATTTATCTGGTCAATAGCCTGATAGTTGCAAATCAGCCTGCATCCATTTCTGATAGAGGCCTGCTCTACAGCTAGCCCCCTGAGGTGGCCGCATATTTGTTGGGTGAGTAAGGAATGTGGTTACATGCCTTAGACATTAGCTATGACGGAGCGCTGGCTCCACAAGAGAGGGAGGGTGCAGGGGAGGTAGCTGANNNNAGCTGAGGAGGAGGGAGGAGGGAGGGAGGGAGGGTTGAGTCTGAGCTCACGGCAAGTGAGCTCATTCACCCCCAGAGCTCGAGGAGAGAGTGCAGCTCCGTCATCTGCTTTGCACACAGAGAGAGAGAGAGAGAGAGAGAGAGGGGAGGAGGGAGAGTTGAGGGAGGAGTGTAAGCCAACAACTGAGCGAATGAGAGACAGGGAGAGTGGAGCAGCACAACAATAGTGGGCTGCTCTTGTAACCGTGGACTCATAGAGACAGAGCGAGCGCTCACAGAGACACACAGACGCTCTGTAAAGCAGCTGCAGGCAGATTACAGCTGCTGGATACATTCAGCCGCAGCAGCACACTGTTGACTTTTGTTGTTCCTCTGGCTCGTTCTGCGCTGACCATTCTCCACCAACCACAGAACTACTAAATATTGACGCAGAAGCATTTTAGGAATTTTTGCGGTCACTCCATGCGCAAGGAATTTCAGCCATAGGTGGACTTAGGAGGTTGTCCGCAGACTTTTTGGACTAGTGTTGTCGTTTCTTGTCGGTCTAATTCTGGACACTTAAACAGCTGACTCCACCACTGGACTCCAACTGGAGGTTTTTGTCTACTCTGGATTTTTTTCTCTTTTTTTTTTTTTTCTGGGTTGACTTCAATCAGACCCCTAAGGAGAGCACTTCTGGGATTGTTGCTCTGACATTTTGGTGAGGCGAGGAGGAGGGCACCGATCGCTCCATCCCTAAAGGAAGGAGCACCAGGACATTTACTTCTGTGTGTGTGTGCATGAGAAAGAGCGTGTTCTGGGGGATGCCTCTGGATGTGGTGATTGCTCCAGCGGAGGACTGTTTTTGGCCCGACCTGCAGGAGACAGACATGAGGCTGAAGATCAGAGTCCGCCGGATGAAGGAGGGCAGAGAGCTACGAGGTGTGTATTCACCTGGATGCAGAAGACAAGGCATGTGTGTGTTTGTATCTGTGGGTTAATAAGGTATTAAGAGGGTTTACAGGTAACACGTTGTGGATGTAGACCTTTGTGTCCAGAGGCTGCAGAACGGAGCCTACATGTGGAGATGCAAAGCTGTATATTTTCTATTTTGTGGGTTTTGCAGATGCTATAAGAAGAAGTCTACTAGGGAAGCCCTTAGTAACAGTCTGTGCACTGCAGATGAGCACAAAGGCACAGCAGGCTCCCAGGTATTGAGGTATTCCAGTCCTGGCGTGCTGCAAATGAAAGCTAGATGTGAAGTGAATGTTAAGGACGTGTATAAAATCAATAGTGAGGTTTACTGCCACAGGGGGCTAAAATAATACACCACGGAGACCCAGCCAACATGGTAACTGTTTTCCCACCTTTTTGTTTGCACAGTTAATGTGTTTATGAGAACAGATTTGGAAGAAGGGGGATTAAGGGGATGACATCATGAAGACGAGAAGCAATGAAGAGGAAAGTGAGGACAGAAAAAAAAGGACTAAAGGGGGAAAGAATGAGAGCCGTGACCCGCGGTATGACATAGTGCTCATGCTCTCTCAGCCTGTGGTCATTGAGATGTAAAACTATCACAAAGACTCTTTCTCTTTCTCTTTCATCTCCCCTGTTCTTTGCTTTCTCTCTCTTGCTGGCTCTCTCTCTCCGCAGAATGGTGTCTTGGGGAGATTATGTTATCAATATGTGTGCGGTGTGCACTGCAGGTGTTTAACATAACACCTTTCACACAGAGAGATGAGGCAATGGCACTGAGGAGAAACCCTTTTCTGTGCACTTTTATACATTTTGCATGACATGCTTTATTTACAAAGATATTGAATGACCTCATACTCTGAAAATAAAGTTAATTTGTTATGGGTGCAGTAACATTTCAGTTATAATTGCATTAGAAAGTGAGTGTTGTAATACCAGGATAGATGTCATATGTGTATCAGAGGAGAATCAGTGATCCGGTTTAAAGCAGTCAGCACACCTGCCGCACTTCACACGGATATGTGTGTGTGTTCTGCACATGTGCACAATAGCCAGGCTTTGCTCTTAGAAGTGTTAAATTAAATTCTGTTGCTGTGAGGAAAAACTCACACATTTATTGTCAGCATTCAAATATAGACTAGTTTCCGTCACGGGTTATTTTGAGGCAGTACAACACTTTATCATGTCTCTGTGGAAATAGACTTGTGAATGCAGTGTAGATTACAGACGGAGGGTTTACAGCCTCATACAGTAATGCAATAACAGATAGGGCTGAAACAGATAGTGCTGAAACAGCACTTGATCAAAATGACATACTGCCGCTATCTGTCCGCCAAGATAAAGAAACAATAAAGACTTTAACCATCAGCCAGGATGACACGGTAATCACACAGTATTCCCCCGCCGTCATACTGTAAACCTGACGCCCTGCTTTGCAAAGCGATGACCTCATCGTACTAGCTCATCTATGGCCTGTGAATTCAGGCATTTCTGACAGACGGGCCTATCAACCGCCCACTCTACCCCCTAAACACACACACATACACACTCTTATAGCTTCTCCTGGCTGCAGCACAGGCCTTTGTGGAGCCGAGTGGGACATGTGTGCAATGATGTCATGTTTGGAGGGTGGGTGGTTATGTGTGTGTGTGGGGGGGGGGGTCACATTGAGATGCTAATGTCCCCTCATAGTGGAGGGGACAGCTGGAGGGGCACAGAGGATGGCGTCATGTCTCCCCCGATATGAACCACAGAAGGGAGCGATGGAGGGGTGTGGGGTAGTCATTCAGGCAGATCAATGCCCCCAGGCTGTGTATGTGTGTGTGTGTGTGTGTGTGTGTGTGTGTGTGTGTGTGTGTGTGTGTGTCCCTCTCCATTAACAGACGAGTTAAAGAGGGCAACTGAAAGCAACACAGAGAGTCTGAAACACACAGACGAGGCAGGTGGGGGGGGGTGAAGGGGTGAGCTCATATTGATGAGGCCGTCAATGGTACCAACAGCGGTGATGTAACAGCAGACATCCCATCAACCACAACAGCCAGGCAGGTGTTGTGTGTCTGTGTTCATCTGGTCAATATCTCTGGGATTCCACTCACATTCATCTTCCACTTCTCTAAAATCGACCCAACCCGGCAGCATAAACGGCCAAAATATGACCTAATACCGTCTGCTAAATATACACTTAACTACCGGCTGACTAATAACCTTTTTTAAATTTCCTTTTCCAACTGTTGACGTTGAAGTCTCTCGTAGGAAATGACATGTGTGAAGCGAGGCCGCCGTCCGCTACGAGTGAACAAAGAAGGCCTGGGCCCTGGGCTCTGACAGGCCAAAGAGGGGGGAAAATAAACAGTTGCATAAGTGATGAAGTGGGCAGAGGAAAAAGGAAGTCACTGCTGGCTAGCGTTGCCGATGGCGACACAGTGCCCTCTTTCCCGGTTGTGTGTTTGCCCATCCGAACATTTTTTCCTTTTTTGCATGCGTGTGCTTCAGAATTGGGTTAGTCACATCCTGTCCAAGTGTATTTTCCAGAAGTACCAGATACATGACGTAGCGCAGGACAAAATGTGACCTAGCGGCACGAAAAATACGTGTGAGGAGGAAAAGCGTGTAGAACTGCATCAACCCAGAAAATAGTTAAACTGTTCGAACTTTTAAAATAAAACTGTAGAATAAAAATAGAATTTCTAGCACAAGAGAAAGGTGCAACGTCTCAGTTTGAAACACACTTCTTTTAATAATAATAATAATAATAACACGTTTTATTTGTAACACACTTTACATTTGACACCAAATCTCAAAGTGCACAATTCAAATCAACAATAAAAACAACAGATAAAATCAACAATTATAATCAACAGATAAAAATTAACCTTTTCTTCTAAACACACTACATATCAAGGGTTTCAAACATACGGCCCCGGGGCCAAATCCAGCCCCCCAAACAGTCCAGTCGGGCCCGCAGGATGAATTTATGAAATGCAAAAATGACATTGAAGATGCTAACAATCAAAGATGTACAGAGCAATGTGATCCTAACTGGATCAGACCAGTCAAATACTATCACAATTACCAAAAAATAATGACAAATAAATTAATTTATTTGCGATGAACTAGCAAAATGTTCAGGGTGTACCCCGCCTTCGCCCTTAAGTAGCTGGGATAGACTCCATGTGACCCCTGTGACCCTAGTGAGGATAAAGCGGGTTCAGAAAATGAATGTTTTCATGTAAAAAAGTTAAATTACATCAAGATGTTGACATTTATAACTACACTTTCACAAAAAAAGTGAATAACCTGAAATGTTTAAGAAAAATAAGTGTATTTCTACCAATATTCTGCCTGTTATTAAATGTTTTGTGTTTTTGTAGATCCACTGTGATCTGTAAGGCGTAATAAACATGTAAATAATAAACGTAGACATAATATTGTTAAAATTGTATTATTTTCTTCAGAGATTTCAACGGGAGGAAATATGTGCCACCAGAAACTGAATTTGAATCATTTTTATTTGAAATTCAATCACTTAAGTTGAATAATTCCATTAAAAAAACTGAATTTGAATCACATAATTCAAATTTTTATTGTTTAGTCATTGAAAAACTCAATTCGAATGGTGTAATTTGAAATTGAATCTATTAGTTTGGAACTGAAGTCCAATCAACATGAAACCGAATGTAAGATTATGAAATTTGATTCATTTTTTTAATGCAGCAATTCAAATTAAACAATACAAATTCAAATTATGTGACTTTTATACAGGTTTTTAATGTAGAAGTTTCAATATATTCACATTATTCACATTATTTAAAAGACAGTTTGTAGATGTAAACATAATTAGAATGTAATTAAACTTTTTTCGCTATTATTATTTTACCGATCCGGCCCCCTTCAGGTCATATTGGGCTGAACGTGGCCCCTGAACTTAAACGAGTATGTATATTCTACTAAGTCGAACCCAGACGTGTGTTAGCGTCTGCTGATTGTCATGCTTTGCTGAAGGTGAACTCATCTCTCCCACTTGACTTTGTGATGTCATCTTCATAGACAGCTGTGCTCTTGTGTGTCACTGGGTATTTTCAGTGACTTCAGTGTGAGTGTACAGTGTGTGTGTCCATGTGTGTACTTTAGATTAGATGGATGTGTCATGGCTTTTCTTTCGGAGAATGTGAGGACATGTCTCTTTGGGTTATTTGCTGCCCTTGGTGTGTGTGTGTGTGTGTGTGTGTGTGTGTGTGTGTGTGTGTTTGTGTAATCGCTCTAGTAGAAACCCTCAGTTGTACAAGATGGCAAAGCAGCAAGAATACAGATTAGGAGATGTTTACGTGGTGTTTTTTTCGCGGTCGGGGTTTCATTTAGAGGTTTGGACGGCGGTGTCATGGAAGTTAAGCGTGAACAGAGGACATGAAGGCTCTGCTGTTTCAGTCCAGCTATTAAAGGCTTGACCTTTGACCCTGCGCTCTGCCATGTCAATCTGCCCTCACTGGGGTGATGTGACCCTGAAAATGGACTCTCCTGCCTGTCGCCCTCCTCCATCTGTCTTTCTGTTTGTCTATCTGACTCTGCTCTTTCATCGCCGCCGTTCGCTCATCCCTGTCGTCAGATATTTGCTTTTCGGTTGAAACCCCTCGTGTTGACTTTCCACCTTTCAACGCGACATTGCAGCATCGTGTAACAGTGAGGGACCTGGTGATTATTCAGTGCTCTTAATAATGGTGTGTGAAAAGCGGCACAAAGCGTGTGTCCTGGAAGGAGCCTCTTGAGCTGTGTTTCATCAGACCACGCCTGGTCTTACAACAAAGTGATTCAATAAATCATGTCAACTCCACGGTGTAAAATGAGGCCGATCTTTAAGTAAACATCCCGATACCTGCGGAAAGGAAACATCACTCAGGTTTTAAGCGCAGACAGATCTTAAAACTGGAAACCACCAAACCAGAGCCATCATCTGTGAAATCTGAGCTCGTTTTCCCTCTAAACAAAGCATTACTTATGAGTGTTGTACAATTTTAGCAATAGGCAGTTAAGTCCTTGGTAACATTATTAACCCTTTTAGGACAGTTGTGTCTCTGGTGACTCATTTTTGTATCCACTGTTGTTTAAATTTCTTTAACTCATGAACCATTTGTGCTATTGAGAAAATCTGATCATCATGTTTTAGCTGAGATTGGTTCTTTCTGTTGGTTTTTAATAGGGCTATTACAACTAACAATGATTTTAATAATTGATTAATCTGTAGATTGTTTTTATTGGATAAACACAAAACATCCAATTCTCAAAGATTGGTATTTAACCCAAATCAACAAGTCTCTAATGATTACATCTCCACAATAGCTGTGGGTAAAGTTAGCAGCATTAGTCCGCTACTTAGACTTGTTATGACTAGGTAGCCAGCTCTGGTTTGATAGACTGTATGTTGTATGTGTTAGTTCAGTCAATGATAGGTAACATTAGTTTGGTTGATGAAAAACACAGATGTTATATTTATGACAATAGCTAGCAGGCTAAATTAATCACAACACGTATCTTAAGATAGCCAAAACCCGGTTCCCCATGGCCACAGCAGCCCTGTTTACCCAAAAATGTACACCATGGTATTTTGGCCATTTTTTTTTCTCCATATTCAAATTTTGTTATATAAATGGTGCACTATGTTTCAACCAAATGGGGCTACCCAGCATGCAAAGCCTCAACCATGTTGCTCTGTGTTTTTTCTGCTACACTACACAGGGGCATACCTCAATGCTAACATGCTCAAGAACCAGCGAATTTACTGCCGAATTCTTTGACAACTGTTTTAATAATTGATTTGGATCAAGTAAATGATTTGTTGTTAGTGCTAGTCTATAGCACATTAGGGTAGAGGTCTGCATTGGCTGAGGGGGAGGAGTGGAATTTGGGAGAAGCAGAGAGCAGCAAAGTGTAGTTGGTGAGAGAGAGAGAGAGAGAGAGAGAGAGATAAAACTTTTATTGGTTTTAGCAGTGTTTTGGCAAGATTTCAGCAGTGTTTCTGTGCTAAATTCTTGTAAATAATTTTATATATAATGATATCATTTTAGAGTATTCTGCTAGCGTGTTTTGCCATGTTTTTATTCTTTTTTTTTTTTTTTCCACTTTTATCTGTAATTTTCTGGTTTGTATAGTTCTTTGATAAATAACTACAAATAGCTAAGAACAAAACTGCCGTAGTCAATGTGTTTGCAGGAGGCCTTTTAATAGAGAACTTTGTCTGATATTTTCACGCTTTATAACCTGATACTAGATGTTTTTCTGCAAAACTGAGGGAGTTGGGGTCAAAAGTTGGGTATTTTTTTTTTTTTTTTTTTTAGCTTTTTAGCCTTCTCTGTTTTTATTGATGCAGAGACATCCCTGTTTTTAGCTTTCTTTTACTGATTTTATGCATAAACATCTCTGTTGTGGCTTTCTCTGTTTTTACTGATGTATCTTTTTTTTATCATATTCACTGAATGGCACTTTGAGGATGCTGCTCTAATTTTATTGTACTGAGTTGCAATGACAATAAAGGTCTAACTAATCTAACTAATTTTGTAAATCATGACCTCGAGTTTGACCTTTGTAGGTCACTGGAGGTCAACAAAACTGGTACCAAATGAAAGGTCATATCTGACTTCTTGTAAGTTGATAATTCAAAGTTAGTCAAAATCCATCTTAGTTTTCAAGGTAGAGGCTGTTTTCTGAAAATGCAAATTAGGGGCCTATATCTCAGCTGTACTTTGTCCTACTATTGACAAAAACTATTCAGGTTGACTAGAGACCATGACAAATCATTTGGTCATGGTTTGATATCAATAATGATTGAAGTGTGACCACTAGAGCGCATAGTCAAACAGTAAGAAGCTGGAACATAGAAATAGAATGTTAAACAAAGCTGTTTGAGAACATGTAAAATAGTGGAAAGTCTATTTCTGTAATCTCATAAAATTTGATTATGAGCATTTACATTTGTTTTTAATAGTAAATATGATAAAAATTCAAGTCTTTTTGCTACAACACAGTTTTAAGCATTTATTACATATAATAATGATGATTAATGGACAGATATTTAAAGTTGGTCCAAAAAAAAAGGTGCAAAAAATTGACAAATATACATTTTCTTATACTTTTATTTAGGGGTGGGTGACAAAAATATCAAGGTTGTTTTTTTTTTGTTTTTTTTTTATAAAATCACTATCACAATTTTATCATCATTCTTTATATTGATCTTTGAGACTAATTTGCAAGTTTCTGAACAGTGCAACCAAACAATTTCTTTATGTACAAAAACAGAGCAGACAATTTATCCCCAAAGAACCATCCAGAACATTTGTTATTTAAATAGGTTGTGCAGTTTTCCAACATAAAAACTAAACTGCATTTGGTTTTTGAGGTAGCTCTTATTAAACATGAAAAGTAAAAGGAACATAAAAACAATGAAGAAATGCCCCTTAACCAGTTGTCCTGCCCCCCCCCCAAATTAAGGTCTCCAAAGGTAGGGGGAGTCTTAAGTTTCACTTTCACTTTTTGTATGGTCGTATGTTAAATGGTAAAGGTCTGTATTTATATAGCGCTTTTCTACACATTAATGGTACTCAAAGCATTTTACAAATACAAGCTTCACATTCACCCACTCACTCACGCACACACACTCATACACCAGTGGGGGGTCTGCCACTATGCAAGGCACTACCTCACTACTCACTGGGGGTAATTACATAAGGGTTCAGTGTCTTGCCCAAGGACACTTAAACATGTGGACAGTTGGAGGCAGGATTCGAACCGCCGACCCTTCGATCATTGGTCGACCCACCCTACCACCTGCACCGCAGTCGCCCGTACTCATTGTGGGGTGCATACAGCATTAGTTAGTTAAGTTTTTTTTTATCTCAAGCACACAAAATCATTCAACAACAAAGAACAACACAACACCTACAAACATAATGTTGGGCGCTCAAAGAAGTGGGAAGAAGCACAACTTATAGACTCCCACCCCTTATCACAAAACCACAATTAAATTAATTCAACTTCCTTCGCTTTACAACACAACAAAGAGAAAAAAACAAAAAAACATCCATGTGAGCTATTCATCATACACTTTCATAAACACCACAAACTCAATCAGATTTAA